>JAULJZ010129874.1:0-31974 GCA_032270985.1 Heliamphora pulchella | reverse complement strand
GTGAAGACTATTACAAAATAGGCTGTGAGATGTTTAAGTAGTAGTTTATATATCATCCAAAATAGGCAATTACATAAACCATTCGTTACATTTTCATTACATAGAATTCATTTAAGTAGTGCTGCTACAGCAACTATCAATGCCATACTAGACAACAACATGCATGTTACTAGCAACACTTTTAGCACTCCCAGGTTCCCTTCAACAAACTGCAAGCTTGCATAAATTCTGCCATCAATAGTTGTCGCAGTTCTCTCATTACCATCTAATACATTGTAATGACTTCGTTGGATTGATAAACATTCTGCCATTGTGTAAGAATTTATTAGGGTACACCACTCCCAAAAGTTGCATACTCCACTGTGACAAACATAATATAATCGTGCTCGATTTCTATCTGATTTTGATATTGTTACAGTAGCTCTTTGTCCACATTTACATGTCTTATTTTTGAACATGAGATAAGATTGATTTTGATTGCTTCCCATAGTACTTGAAGTTGGCATTCCTATAGTTTTACCTATAAAATAAGTGAGTTAAAATAGAGCACATGAGTTAAAAAAAAGTTAAAAAAATACACACAAATGTTAGTAAGAACACGACAACTTTATTGAGCAAATAAGTTAAAAAGACTTACCAGCAAATGCTTCCCACAGGCACAGTGAGAGAGATAACTGAATGGAATGCTAAGATGTCAACATATATATCAACATGCAGAAAGGTAAAATAGGCATTATAAATGTAATGTAGTACCGGTCAACAACCAAGTTTCTTTTTCAAACGGCAAGTTAACGGCGTAGGGAATCCACTTTCAACATTTAAAGCAGATGGAAGGTCAGTGTAATTTTAGAAAGCAGAGGAGAGGTCAGTGTATTTGTCAGATACCTCAATGGAGGTAAGTGTAATTTACCCAATTTACAAAATGTAGCCTAAACGGGACCTTTGTCTTATCGACAAAAATAGCGGTAGTGGAGAACTTGAGAAATGATCAAGGGGTAAGATAAATTTTTTTAATTAAATTAAAAATAATTAAATAAAAATTAATCATAAATATTTTTTTATTCCTTTCATAAAAAAGAATGAAAAAATAAAAATTTAACTAAAAAATAAAAAGTTTGAAAATATTTAAAAATAAAATAAACCAATCACCAAAAATATATATTATTTATTTTAAATTCTAGTGCCTTTTTTTATATATATTTTTTGATTACGAGTCATGCTAATCACCGTTCATTGGACGATAGATAATAAGTTAGTATAGACAAAAATTTCTTAATATTAATACACTTTTAGAAGTGGGGCCTACTACATTCATAAATATCAATATACTTTGCACAAATATCTATACACTTTTTACCTATTATCTACTGTTCATTGGATTGTGAATAGCATAATCCTTTTATTGATTTTATTTTTTATTTTTTATTTTTGGAAAATAATAAAAAAAATCTGAAAAAACCAAAAATAGAAAAAAAAACTGATAGTTTTCCCCAAATGGTGTTTCTTTCATATATGGAGTTCCATTTTAAAAATCGTTCACTTAAAATCTCATTAATCTTTGCTCGTATACGTTTTAGCTAACATATTTTTTATTTTTATAAGTTTTTACTTATTTATGACAAGTCTTAATATAAAAAATACAAATAATTACTCAAACCTAACCATTTGATTTATGTATATAAATAATTCATAAAATTTTAAAATAACACAAAAATTCTCTCTCCTAAAAACGATTAAAAAATAAAATAGGCTGAACTTGTAAAAAGCGTTGTTAGCAAAAATGCTTTCAATACAACTATAACCGATCAAAAAAATATGGCTAGTAGGAGGTTAGTAGGTTTAAGAGGAAAGAGTGTTTAGTTTATAATTAAAAACGTGTTTGTTAAATACGTTTTTATAGTTTATAATGAAATTGTGTTTAGCAAGTTTATTGAAATCAAAATAAAACATTTTATAAGACTTTTTATATTTTTTTAGAAAATTATAGATAGGTCAGTGTAATTTACCCTAAAAATATAGTAGTAAGGACTTAAAAAGAAAGCATTATCTATAAACAACGGCTTTCAATGAAATTAAATTTAAAAATAAACTGTGTTTAGTAAGCACGTTTTTAATGAAACTCAATTTAATAATTACCAAAAAAAACTCAATTTAAAATAAAAGCGTGTTTGCTAAACACATTTTTACTAAAGAATGATGCAAAAATAAAACGTTTTTAATAAATGCACTTTTTTTACAAATTTTAATAATGTGTTTACTAAACACGGTATAATTGAAACTAATTAAAAACATTTTCACTAAAAAAATTTATGTGTTAAGTAAGAAAACGTATTTGGTAAAAACGTTTTAATGTCGTTTTTTTGCATCAACAAGATTGTGTGGAGATTACAGTTAAAAGCATGTTTAGAAAAAATATTATTTATTAAAACATATTTGTTAAACATATTTTCACGTAAATTGAAAAAAAAGTTTAAAAATTCTTATTTGGATAATTAAGTTTAAAAATTTACTTATTAAGGTAAAAGATCCGTCGGTGGTGAGGGTGTGATGAGGTGGTGGTGGAGCTGCTCAGTGGTGCTTGGATGGTGGTGCAGTGAGAGAGAGAGAGAGAGAGAGAGAGAGAGAGAATCTGGCGGCTTGCCGGGGTTGGGCTCGCCGGGGTTGGTGTCACCGGAGTGAGGTCGCCGGTGGAGGGTGGTCGAAGTGGTGCCGGCGGTGCTTGACGCTGGATGTTGGAGGTTGGCGGCGCGGTGGTGGCTGGGCGCCGTGGCGCGCGTCGCGCTTCTTCTCCGTTCTTCACTGTGCTTCAACAGAAGCACTGTCACTGTTCTTCAATCTCACTCCTTACTTTTTGCTTCTGTTTGAAGCTGAGGCTTCTTCTTTATTTGACTTCATTAATTACACTCCTATTCTTTGCTTGGTTGTCTCGCTGTAGTGTGGACGTGAGGCACTATTTATAAGCAAGAGAATGGACAGCTGTACCTAAACGTGACATTTTGCATGAGCCCAACATGACAAGTGTCCGATAAGGCTTATTTTATAGCATGTAAATTTTTTTGATGTAAAATTTTTGATTTGAAAAAATCTCAAAAATTCAGTATAAACTTTTGATGTATTTTTATAAATTATCGTATGGTTAAAATTTTCACTAATTTTTTTTTATCTATTTAATATATTTTATTACGATTTATCAATTATTAGTATTTTTAATAGCTATAAATTTTTAATATCATAAAAATTCTAAAAATTCGAAATCGCATTTTAATGTTATTTTGGGAATTATCATGTGATCACAATTTGTATAAAAGTTTTCTAACTATATAATATATATTTGCCTCAAATTTAGTTATTGGAATTTTTTTTAATAGATGTAAGTTTTTGAACTTTGATTTTAAAATTGAATATAAAATTTTTTTAGGAATTAAATTTTGAGTATTTCTATAAACTAATTACTTTTAATTTGTTCTTTTGTTATTTAAATACCAATCACCACACCTAGAGCCTTGGATCCTCAGACCTTAAGATCTTTGAGACCCCTGGGACTTTTGAGAACCCTGGTACCTCAAACTCACGAGACTCCAGGACTCCAAACCCTCCAGGACCCTAGACCCTCGGACCCATAGGACCCCGAGAGACTGAGACCTATGATCCCCGAAAACCCGAGATCTCGAACACTAGGACCCATGAGACCACTGGGGGCCTAGACCCTGGGCTCAGGGCCCCTAAACCTAAGACACCCCAAGAACATGGACAACAGGGGTCCCCAGAACTCGGGACCTCGAACCTGCAAACCCTTGGGATCTTGGCACACCGAACCCCTAGGACCCCCGAGACCCCAAAACCCCGAACTATCGAGATCCCAAACCCGAGACATTCGGGACTTCAAATCTCGGGACCCCAAACCCCTGAATCCACGAACCCTTGGGGCCCTTGACCCACTAGGAACCCGGGACCTCAGGCCCCAATCCTACGAGACCCTAGCCCCCGAGCATTAAGCCCCTAGACCCTGACCCTTGGGCTCTTAGTGCCCCTGGACCCCCCAGAGCCCAAGGAACCCAGGACCACGAACTTAACAACCTCCAAACTCGACAAACCCCGGACTTCCAAATCCCTAGACCCCTAAGACTCCCAAACCCCTTGATCCCCAAGCCTCGAACTGTCGATCCTCAACCCCAGACCCCCGATGGTAAGGGTAAAAAATATTTTTCATTATAAAAAAATAAAAAACATTTTCTACCAAAATTAACTTATTTTATATTTACTTGAAAAATATTTTTTGTTAACTTTTAATTTTTATCGTATCAAACACCAAATAACGTAAAAAATATTTTTCAAAATATTTTCTGTCAAAATAAGCGGAACCTTAATTTCTTCACATATTTCCTTTTTCATACACGTAGACACCTAATAAATTTTGAAATCCTTTTCGTTTAAGGTAAGAAATAATCAACCTCTACATACCGTCCTCAAGCTAGTACAGTCTGCTTGAAGGAATTATGCTGTTGGCGCATTTCACTTGTGAGCCACATTTGATTCTAGCACGCCCGCGATTACATACTGTCTTATTCCAGCCCGACAGGAAATATATCCAACATGAGCATTTGTTCTAGTTTTTTTCATAGGTGTTTTTTTATTATTTTTTTTCATCTTTAATAACTTTTTCAGTATTAATCCAAATGAGTATATTATCTAGATTTCTCTCATCATGAATCAAACTAGATAAAATACTTTGACCCAAAAAAATAAACTCAGATAAAATGAAGAAGCCACTTAAATGGCTTTTGTAGTTTTTTTTTTTTTTAGTAAACTTTTTTTAACATTAACCTGAACAGACATACTTTTTAAATTTCTCTCAGTCACAAGAAACTAAAAAAAGTAAAAAATTGGAACCAATAAATAAAAAAAAAGTTCAGTAAAGATGACAAAAAAAAGGTCTTTAAAAAGCCATAGCTTGTTTTAGACCAAACGGGTGCAAATTCAAGATCCAAACATAAAAGAAAGTTACAGTACAACAAAGAAAACCACTGTTTATCTTAGAAAGCAGTGGTATAAATATTGAGCACCATGTTTAAAGCAAAAGATTCGACTCTTGGCCCCCCAAAAGAGACTCCCAGAGCTTAAAGCATGTAAAAGCAGCAACCTCCAGAATGAGCAACAGAACAATTTCAACCAAAGAGGGGGTGGAAGATGGCTTTTTCACCTCATTATAATTGGTAAACTGCAACAAAAGGCATCAAGACACTCCCCATCCACAGCTTCCCATCCTTCTCCTCCACTTCACTCACTGCTTTCACAACCTTCCCTTGACTGTCCTCCAATATCTGTAACAGCTTACCCTCCGGGCTGTACTTCGCAACTACAGCGTGGGGTCTTCCCCCGACATGGAGCAGGTAATGAATCTTTGCCGAGATCGGAAGCTTAAGCAAGAATTTCCGAAGTTTTGGGTACAAAGCCCATAGATATGCGTACCTGGTGTGGCGAGAATGGATTGCAACCCAAAACTCACCCTTTTCATTTGTTCTGACATTGTCAGCAATTCCAGGAAGGACAGCCATAACTTCTGATGTCCCTGCTTTCTCGCCTCTCAACCAGTACTTCCATAATCTGCGACAGCAAAAATAAGATGATGAACAATTGCCAAAGCCTATTTCATGTGGCTATGAAATTCCTTGAAAGTTTCTAAATAAATATACCATCACCAAAGAAAAAGTACAGTGGTATAGATTTCTAGTGCCAGTTCAATCTTTGTCCCACTATCCCGATGCACTCCCATCCGTACAATGGGTGAAACATGAGTCTCGAGACGCAATAAAATGAACTAAACTGTCTCGGTTTCATGTTTTTTCTTTAACAAAAATGAACAAAAAGCGAATATTGATATGATTGCTGTACAACTCATACTCGAATAAAATCGTGGATATAGCTTTGCTTTGTTTTCATTCGTACATATAGGAGTCGCACTGGCACCCCTAGTCATATACTCCAATAAATTTTTGTTTATTAACGAAAAGGGAATCAATTTGATTGCATTTGAAAACTACAATTCAACACAATTCGGCGGCAGTTGTCACTGAAGACAATGAGTATGTCTTGCCTTCCTTCAAGTACAACTCCATGTACTACAACTTCCGCCAGTTTTCTTTCCACACAACCATTTTTGGTAATTGAATTGAGATTCACAATTTTATTGCATGCAAATGTACCGCTCTGTTCTTTACAATACAGAAACCAATGAATATGAAAAAAAATTCTGAGACTGTTTTTGAAACAGATTTTGAAAAATAAAATAAAAATATGTTCAATTTACTCTTTTTAAAACTTTTGATTTGGATTTTTCGAAATATTCAAAGAAATACATGTTTATTTTTAATTTAACATACTTAATTGGTCATAATCATATTATTCGTACAAAAGATTTGACAGTTCAAGAATTCACCCAAGCAATAATTTAAAAGAAACAAACTCAAAAACCTCATTCCAGAAAATGAACCAAACATATAGGCCCAATGTGGTAACGTTTACAGTTTTTTATTTTTCATTTATATTAAATAGAAAATATATTTTCGTTCAGTTTAAAAAAAAATGAAACGAAAAACTCGTTCGACAAATATATGTTTTTGTAAAATTTTATTTGGAACAAGTAAGACGTAGTCGAAGGGAGCCACCAACGGGGGGGAGTTGGCTAAGAGCACTATTAGAGGTGAAGATGACTATGGTAACCAGATGTAGTGATAGGCGACAACGGCCGCAGGTGATCTAGGGAAAGTAACCAATAGAGGTTATAATGGTCGCCAACGACCAAAGGTAGTATACGGAGATAAGCAAAGGCACTAGAAATAGAAGAGTTCGTAAAGATGGTCGCCAACGACCAAAGGTAGTGTATGGAGATAAGCAAAGGCAGTAGAAATGATGGTCGCAGGTGGTGATGATGATGGTGGTGGCAATGGTGGGTGAAGGTAGCAATCGGTGAACGAAGGTGGCGACTAGTACGGAAGGTTGTGGGTGGTGGTGTTGGTGAGTGGGGGTGGTGGCAACTTTTAGGGAGAGCTGGTGAATGGAAGTGACAACTGGTTGGTAGATGTGGCAGTAGTAGGGTGAACGTGTATGTGGAGGTGGTGGCCAATAGGTAGAAGTGGTGGCCGAAGGTGGTGGCGATGACAATGACTACCAATGGTGGGTGGAGATGGCGGTCAATGGGATAAGGTGGTGGCGGCCAATGGAAGAGGTGCAAGGGGGAGATGGTGGCCGAAGATAGAGGTTGGAGGTGGTCGCTGGAGGTTGAAAGTATTTGCCGGTGATGGTAGCAAGATGTAGGAATGGTCAAAGGTAATGAAACAGAGAGGAGAAAATGAAAAATTATTTACAAAATAAGTGAACACATTTTTTCTGTTTACTAATACTTAGTAAATTTTGAAAACTGTTTGTATTTTTTTAAAAACAAAAATAATTATCATACGTGTTTTTATTTACTATTTAAAAAAATTTTAAAAACAAAAATAAAAAACAGTAAACATAAATGTTACCAAACGGGGCCTAACCTACCACCAAGAAGTGAATTTGTGGACAGCAAGGATCAGAATCATAAAAAACAAAAAAAAGGAAATGAGGGATAATTGCTACTATTACTAGATTGTATGGGAAAATAGTAATCCACTAGATTGTGTATAAATGTTTGTAATCATATGCATCAATCGATAATAACCATGAGATAGTGGATGCTAGAAATCTAAGGTGATTGTTATACAGGTCTTAGTTGTGTATGTGTGGATGGTGGGAGTTGGATTAGCGAGCAGATTTACCTGCACCCTTCGCAGAACACAAAGAAAAAGCCATCCTTGCTTAGGGACACACCATTAGGAAAATGGACATTGTGAACAAGGACAGTGGTTTCTTTTGTATTAGGATTGTATTTCAGAACCCTCCCACTATCCTCCGCAGAGAAAACTAGCAGTAGAAAGTTCCTGAAAATAGATACCACATAACAACTAAGGACAATGATCAAATTACAGTTATTCATAGTAAAGAAGCAGCAGCATGTAGAAGCAATTAAGTTCTTCATAACATGATATGACCTGGCCTAATTACTTAATAAAGGGTCTGCTCTCAGCAATTTGCTGGTATCAAGTTGAAGGGTTCAAGTCACAGGAATGCAGCTCTCCACAAAAAAGGTTGGGTTAAGGATTGGTTGTTTACACACCACCTACCTTGGTGTAAGTGGGAGCCTCAAGCTTTGCTATAAGTAGGGGTGTTGAAAAAAAAAGTAGGTGGAACCGGTAAACTGCTAAAAAGTGAAGAAAAACTTTTATGGACGAAACAGTCCAGACGGGGCCTCGGACAGTCAGGATGGAACAAAAAAGTGGCGAGGGAGTTAGTCACTGGACAAATCTGTCTGGATGGGGCCTCAAGCCGTCCGGACAGAATGAGGCAGACAGTGCCAGAAACTTTTGGCTGTCTGAGCAGGGCTCAATACTGTTGGGACTGATTACGACGGACTGTTGCGTATTTTAACTCTAATTATCTTGTTTGGCAACTATTTAAAGGGGTTATTGTTCTAGATGCTAGCTGTCAAGTGATTCAACATTCTAACCCTATTTTCTCTCAACAATAGTGAAATGTGTGCAAGTCCGTGGACGTAGGCACTAATTGCCAAACCACGTAAATCTTTGTGTCGTGTTCTTGTGCTTGATCCTTGTTCGTTTATTTCTTGTGTGTGCTTGTGCATGTTCATCTGGGTGTGATTTCTCAACAATTAATATCAAAGCTCTGGGTATTAGAGGTAGAAGAACGCACAATGACAGAAGAAAGAAACATCAAGATTGAGAAGTTTAATGGCACGAACTTCGCCTTTTGAGGGATGCAAATCAAAGATGTTCTGTATTAAGAGGACTTATATCTTCTATTGCTTGAGGAGAATCTAGAAAAGATGCCGGGGGGCAAATAGGAAGTATTCGATCGTAAAGCCATGAGAATTGTGCGATTAAGCCTCTGACCATCAGTCAATTCAAACATCGCAAAGAAAAAAACAACAGCAGGAATAGTTGCGGCACTTGAGAAGATGTACGAGAAGCGTTCTGCATCAAATAAAGTGTATTTGATGAAGAAGCTATTTCATCTGAATTTAATCTAAAGATAGCAGATGATATGGCTGTTGCCGAACGTCTGAATAATTCCAACACAATCAACAATCAATTGGAGTCGGTGAACATAGAGTTGGACGACGAGGTGAAGGCCCTTCTTTTGCTCTCTAGTGTACCAGAAAGTTGGAACGGTTAGGTTGTAGCTGTGAACAACTCCTCTGCTTCAACAAAGTTGAAGCTGGAGGATGTTTCCAGTTTTGTCATGGGAGAAGGGGCTCGAAGGAGGACTTTAGGTAAGGATTCTACTTCTTGTTTAGCCTTGAACGCATAAAGTAGAGGTGAAAAGAATAATACAGGGAATCACAAAAGTTGCGGGAACAATAGATCGAAATCAAGAAGAGGACGGTCCAAGTCTCCAGCAGGCGACGGTAAATCAGATGGTTGCTAGAATTGCAGTCAAAAACGACTGCAAGGTACCGAGGAAGTAGCAGGATGACATCAATCAAGGGGGTAAGAACACTGTTAATCTACCAATGATAATGATACGGATGCTTTGATTTGTGCCATGGATTCCCGTAGTGTATCTTGGATTATAGACTCAGGAGTTTTATTCCATGCTACTCCACACATGGACACCCTTAACAATTATGTGCAGGGTAATTTTGACAGAATGTATCTTGGAGATGACGAGGCCTATAGTATTGTTGGAAAGGGTGATATTCCAAGTACTCAAACAAACGGTACAGTGTTGAAATTGAAGGACATCAAACATGTGCCAACTCTAACTAGAAATCTTACTTCAGTGGGACATTTGTCAGAAAGAGGGGAAGTGACGTCTTTCACAAGGGATTCATAGAAAATGAGCACAACGTCACTTGTTTTAGCCCGTTGCAAGAAGGAAGGCACTTTGTAAGTGTCATCCGGTTCGTACAATAGCATATCACTGGCGTCCACTAGGTTGATGCTAGTACTTGGTACAGACGGCTCGATCACATGAGTGAAAATGGGATGAAGGTGATAGTATCAAAAGTGAAGTTATCGAGGCTACAGTCAGTTGATTTGGACTTCTGTGAAGATGGAAAACAGAAAAAAATCAGCTTTACTAAAACTGCAAGGACTCCAAATTACAGCGAGTGAAATTAGTTCATATCGATGTGTGGGAGCCATCTCAAGCATCTTCTCTTAACGGTTCTCGATACTTTGTCGCTTTTATTAACGATACTACAAGAAAATTATGGGTTTATTTTTGGCAAACTAAATCTTATATACTCAGAATTTTCAAAAATTGGAAATCCGTAGTTGAGAATGAAACAGGGTTGAAGTTAAAGTGTTTAAAATCAGATAATGGCGGCGATTACCGCAATAGTGAGTTTGAAAACTACTGTACATGTAATGGGATAAGAAGGAATAGGAGCATTCCAATGAAGCCAAGACAGACGGGGTGGCAAAATGATCATAGAACGTTCCAAGTTGTCAATAGGGGACCTTCAATACCTTTGGATGGTGGACTACTAGAGGAAGCGTGGATAGTAAAAGAGGTAACTTTATCCCATCTGCATATTTTTTGTTATATTTTCTATGTTCATATAGAGCATGATAAAAGAAGCAAGCTTGACCTTAAGTTTAGAAAGTTACTTTATTGGCTACGAGACTGATAACTACGGGTATAGACTTTGGGATTATGAAAATATAAAAACGGTTAGGACCATTGATGATGTGTTAACGAGTCAGTTTTCTTAAAAAATAGACAGGATCAAGAACAGGTAACCACAGATGGATCACACTATGTTGAGTTTGAAGGGATATCTGATAGAGTTTTGAAACATCAGGATGAGAACATACAGTCAACTCCACAAAGAGAGAGACATACTCCTCTCAGGAGATCCATCAAAGTTAGTAAACCTCTAGTGCGTTATCCACCATTATTGAATTATTTATTGCTAACACAGTGGTGAACCAAAATATTTTGAAGAAGCATTACAGGTTGATGCAGGGAGGAGTGGGAGCATGCTATAGCTGAGATGAAGTCTCTACCATTAAATTAGACTTAAGAGTTGGTACAATTGCCCAAGGATAAGTGAGCTCTACAAAGCAAGTGTGTCTACAGACTGAAAGAAAAGGCTAATGAGAGCAAGAGGTATAAGGCTCGGTTAGTAGTCAAGAGGTTTTAGCAGAAGCCAAGAATAGATACAAAGAGATTTTCTCACCTGTGGTGAAAATCTCAACCATCATATTAGTTTTTTGAGCATTGTGGCAGCAGAGAATATACACCTAGAGTAGTTGGATGTCAAAATTGCATTCCTCCATAGGGATCTAGATGAGAGCATCTATATGGTGCTTCCACAAGAATATGTCGTGGAGGGATAGAAAAACTTTTATTGCAGATATGGAATTTAGCAGATGCCATGCGGACCACTGCTATTATTACAAGAAGTTTTCTGCATCTTATATTATATTGTTATTGTATGTAAATGACATGTTAATTTCAGGATTTAGCATAGGTGAGATTGAAAATCTCAAGTCACAACTATCCAAGGAGTCTGCTATGAAGGATCTGGAGACACCCAAATGAATTATTGGCATGAGTATCAGTCGGGACAGGGTGAACAGAAAGTTGAAACTCTCCCAAGCAGAGTATGTTATAAAAGTGCTGAAACGGTTCAACATGGACGAAGTTAAACCTGTTAGCATACCTTTGGCAAGCCACTTCAAATTTTCAAAGGATCGGGGAGCAGTCAGTGAAGAAGAATAGAGAAGTATGGCCAAGATACCCTGCATGTTACCCGTAGGTAGCCTAATGTACGTCATGACATGCAAAAAGACAAATTTCCTATGAAGTGGGAGTTGTGAGTAGGTTTACGGTTCATGTCCAATACAGGCAAAGAGCACTGGGAAACGGGAAAATAAAATCTCAGGTATCTTAGGGGTACCAACAAACCATGCATTGTGCTATAAAGGCTCAGAGACTCGACTTCAGAGGTAAGTGAATTTAGACCTGGCAAGTGACATTAATAGCGAGAATAGTATTACCGAGTATGCATTTCCATTAAGTAGTGCAATAGTTAGCTAGGTATCTAGATTGTAGAAGATTGTGACTATCTCTACCATGGAGATGGAGTATGTAGCAGCGATAGAGGCGTGCAGGGAGTTGACATGGCTGAAGAGTTTCTTTAAAGAGCTAGGTAAGAAATAAGACAAGTGTCAATTGTTCAGTGACAGTCAGAGTGCTATACACTTGGCGAAGGACTCGGCGTTCCATTTAAGAAAAAAACATATCAACATCAAGTATCATTTTATCTTGGTTCAATTGGAAGAGGAACAGTCTGATCTGGAAAAAATTCAAACGAGTAAAAATCCTATAGATAAGTTCACTAGGGTGGTGACAGTAGAAAAGATGAAGATTTGTTCAGCTTCGATCAGTCTTCAAGCTTAAAAAACGGGAGAAGGCTCACACAGGTTCGCTTATTCAGTTTAAAGAGACGGCAATTTCCGGGAATCAGAAGACTTTGCATTGGTTTTAGTTCAAGTGGGAGATTGTTAAAAAGTGAAGAAAAACCTTTCTAGACCAAGTCCTCCGGACCGGGTTTCGGGCCGTTTGGAGTATGAGACTAAGCAACTACCGACCATTCTGATGCACCCTTGACCTATCTTGATGAGCAAAACAATGGCGAGGGAGTTAGTCATTAGACAAATCTGTCCAAACAGGGCCTCAGGCTGTCCAGATAGAATGAGGCAGACAGGGCCAAAAAGTTTTGGCTGTCCAGACAGGGCTCAATTCCGTCTAAACAGATTGCGTCGGAATGTTGCGCGTTTTAACCCTAATTCTCTTGTTTTGGCAATTTGTGTAAAAAGACTATTGTTCTAAACTCGACCCGTCAAATGATTAAACATTGTAACCCTATTTTTTCTCAGAAATAGTCAAGCATTAAGTCCATAGACGTAGGCACCAATTGTTGTACCACGTAAATCTTCGTGTCGTGTTTTTGTGGTTGATTCTTGTTCGTTTCTTTCTTGTGTGAGATTGTGCGTGTGGTTTCCTAACAAAAACTAATCCATACCAATCAAAACCATATGGTTTGATTCAATTTCCTTTTTATACGGTTTGCTTCCAGTTTTAAGTAATTAAGAACCGTTCATTATGATTATTTTCACGAATTAAAATTTTAGAGAATCGTATAGAATCGAACTGAATTGTTCTCTATTTTTCAAATATTCATATTAAATGTAGTATAAATAAAGAAAAACTTCAAAAACATTAATTATTTTCTTTCCTCTCTTTTCTTGTTCTTTGTTTCTTCTCTTTTATAATTTAATTTTTTACTTTCTTTCGATAAAATTCTAATATTATTAATTTAAAGACGCTTGATAAAATAACAAATGAACAAAATATAATAGAATAACAAATGAACAAAATAAAATAATAAATTAATAAATGAACAAAATCTATTATACAATATAGAAGTTTTTATATGACATTTTTGTAGGTGTCAAAAATCTAACCATTGAAATAAAATAACCTTGGCCTTTCATTTTTTTCTCTCTCATCCCTCATGTTCTCTGTACAAAAGTAAATAAAAAAAGCATTAGTTTTTATTACTTTTTTACTAAGCCAATGAAAAAATAATATAGTTTTTTTTACATCTATAAATTAAAAAACTAATAAAATTATATTTTTAATTGAGTGGCTTAAAATTGGCTACTTAACTAAATATTAAATTTTTTATATTACTTTTTGTTTCACTCTTAAATTTCTAGAATTGAATGTTAATCTGTTATACAATATAAAACTTTTGATGTGACATTTATGTAGATGTCAAAAATCTAACTATTGAAATAAAATAAGTAGTTTCGTTTTTACTTTTACTATCTTTTTTTATTTTTTACCTTTACAAATTAACAAACTAATAAAATTGTATTTTTAATTGAGTGTTTTAAAACTGGCTAATTAATTAATTATTAAATTATTGATAAATTAGTAGATTTTTATATGGTAATCTAATGATGGGCAAAAGGCTGAAGCAATCAACGACTTCGATTGTATTTGTATTATAAAAGTTGTTCATGCATTCCAGATCGGAGAAAAAAGTGATTTGCGTAGTTGTGTAATCACAATAAAAAATGAACCTTCCTTTTCAGTGATGGTGTTCGAATTTTTCTTAGTGCTCTTGGTATTTTAGTTTGTTGTTTCACTTAATAATTTTTTTTCCTTTTATTAATATCGAAGTTAATTGAGATTAGGATTCTTTCTATTATTTTTTATATGGATTATTCTTTGCAAAATAAAGTTTGAAATTAAGTATTAAATTGCATGAGCCACCTTAAGAAAAAAATGGTGAGGGTGCCTTTAGGCACGGGTTATCCCTAGTATAATACATAATTTATAAATACGAGATTTTTTTTTGTAATCATATAAAACAAGTAATAAAACAAACTAGAAAGTAAAATATTAAAAAGAGGAGAAAAAAAGAAAAAAAAAAGCAAATAAATGTTTTATATTTTTAACATATTATCAACAATAAGTACTTAGTTTTAGAAATGTGGTTTCAAACCAGAACCGAATCGTTCTTTATTGGTTCAGTTAGATTCCATGGTACTCACGGTTTGGTTCCGATTCTTAAATACTTGGGACCATTTGGAATGATTTGGTTCTTAATTTAACTAGAGACCAAACTAAACTGAACCGTGAACACCCCTAACTATAAGTGGGAGGCTTGCGCACTAGGTTTAGCCATTTAAAATTGAAGGGTTACCAGGCCAATTAATAAATTTATCCATCCAAATGTGAACACAAGAATATATAGATAGGACAAACAAGTAATATAGCAGTAAGTAACAAAGCGGAGACCATGGTAAGAATTTCGAGATATGAAAAAAACCTAGTGCCTTAAAATTTGTGTAATAATAAAGTTAAATCATGTGAAAAAATCAAAATATAGTAATGAAGGAATCTGGTAAGAGCTTCAGCAGTAATTTTGACAAAGCAAAATTCTTTCAACAATGAATTAATCAAGAACAATAGGGTATTGGGGTGCATCAATTCTTGAGTTCTCATTTTAAACAATCTATAGGAACTGAAAGAAGGATACTCAAATTCTTAATTACCCACAATAAAAACACAACTGCCACCTCCTCTCATCGTACCCAATGCATGAATTTATCTTTCATATTCCAACAAATCACACCTGAGTGCATTTATTTATTTAATCTTCCTTCAAAGAAAAGAAAAGAAAAGAAAAGAAAAGATATGATGCCATTGAAAATTAGATTAGGATAATTGCCTTTCTTAATTCTTAGTTCAGAATAAAAACAACACAAACATAGCAACAAAAATGGGACATAAATGAAAGCCTACCGTCTTTGGTATTTGGTGCTGCTGTCTGTAAAATAAATATTGCCTTCATCATCAATGTCCAGATCATTAGTGAACCTTAATGGCACCCCTTCCGCCTCAGTGGATAGTGATGTTGCCAGTCCACCTTGAGGCCCAATATTCATCAGTCCAAAATATGCATCTGCAATATACAAATCACCAGTATTCTTATCAAATCGAAGCCCCAAAGGCCTGCCACATATGTGCTCATTCTTCAGATAGCTAAATGCCGATGGTTTTGGGTCACATAGCTCTGACCTGAATCCAAAATCATTTATGGGAAAAGAGAAGAGAATAATAAGAGAAGCATTATAAAACGATTAGCATCAGAAAACAAAGTAACTTTAAGAAATAAAAAATAACATATCTGTCCAAAAGCTTCTCATAAACTAAAAATAGCATTCTCCTTGATTCCATTTCTTTATCTTTCCATCATATTATAAAAACTCATTCCAACAGGTTATCCATGGTTGAAACTCTTGTATTTATAAAAATGGAGCATACAAGGAGAGTACGATGAAGAAGAAGAAGAAATGTTTGTCGAAGAGGAGAAGAGATGTTTGTCGAAGAGAAGAAGAGATGTTTGTATGAAGAAGAGTAAGAGGAAGATGTAGAAGAGAAGAAGGGATGATTCTATGAAGAAAGGAAAAGATTAGGATTTCTCTTGAAGCCCTTTGTATTTATACTTGCACATCTCCGATTATAATAATGACCCTCTTACTAGATAAAACAACAAAAGTGACTAACTCAGCAATCCACTCCCCATTAAGCTGGTGTAAACAAAATTTGAATGCTTGCTTGCTAAGAAAAGAGTAGAACACAACATTACGTACACCCTTAGTTAAAATATTAGCTAGTTGATCTCCAATTTTAGCAAAAGGAGTAAAGAATTATGTAACTTTTCCTTGAAAAAATGTCTATAAAGCACAACCTGCTTGGCTCAATCGTGTTGAGCTGGGTTGTGTGCAATATCGATGGTAGCCTTTTTGTCATGATACAACTTTATAGATAATTTTTTATCAAAGCCCAACTCCTTCAATAAGGATTGCAACCACAATAATACCCAAATCCTATGAACCATTACTCTAAACTCTTGCTTTGCACACAACAGACTGCTACTTACTCCGCCGTGTAACCAAATTTCCTCCAACAAATGTGCAATAACCAGAAGGAGATCTCTTGTCCGTAGTAGATCCTGTACAATCAGCATCAGTTCAGGCTTCAACCTGTCGATGATCATGTTTGGAGAACAAAACTCCTTTGTCAGGTGATGACTTTAAATACCACAATATTTGACATAGCCTCCATATAGTTCTCATGATGTGAATGCATAAATTGACCAACCACACTAATTTCATACATCAAGTCTCAAGTATGTGAAAAACAAATAAGTCGATCCACCAACCTTCGATAACGATCCCAATCAACCAAGGCATCACAATATCATCCACATACACCGCTAAGCAGTTATTTTTCCTTGAGAGCAATGCTTGACAAATAAGGTGTGATCGGCTTGGCTTTGACAACAACCAACTCTTAGATCACTTTGGTAAACCTCTCAGACAAAGCCCTCGGTGATTATTTCAACTAAGACAAACACTTTTGTTAGAGTGACTTTTTTCGTTATATGTTACTTTCGCAAGTGAGGGCAGTTTGGTCATCTATATAATACTATAATTTAGTTTTCAGTATAAATACATCATAAGGTTTAGGATTTCAGTATATAATTCTAAATCTATTTCCTTAACTTCTCTCCTCTTGTCTCTTCATCGGATACACAACCCTACATTTTTATTTTACAATTCCACTTGGTATCAGAACATCCAATTCATCTCAAGAAGGCGTGGTACAACGTCAAGAGTTATCGAAGTGTAGTAACAATGTGCTGATGTCATCATTTGTACAATGATGCCATTGTCATTCTCTAGCTAGTACCATTAAGTAATTTATATGAATCATTAATATTCCTTTCATGGAATTTCTCCATTATTCATATCTTCCTTTTATATTTGCCCACCAAAATAGACGATTTATTCACCTCTTTTGACTTCTATTGAATCGATAAATAAGTTTGATTGTCCATCTTTTTTATATATAAGGCATCCTCCGGATAATTCAAATTGAAGCTGGATGTCCGACTCGGGCCTATATGACATGATCGATCAATAGCAATATTCCAACACGTCACATTTGTCATATATTCCATACATCACACTGGATAGATATCATATTCCATAGCATAGCAGTTCCAATGCTATGCCTTGAATCACTCGGCCATCTTTCCTACATAATGATTATGACCTAGAAACCGAGTGAATAGCAAGTCATTTATAATAGATTATTGGATAAGTACGACCAATCAATTCTAACTATAAAAAAAGTTTTCATCAAAGAAAAATCTTTTCTTCAAGGCTTAGGTGGGGGATAGAGATAAAAAATATCTTGTGAAAAATTGTGAAAAATTCTATTCATATTTGCGAAGACGATGTTTCTTTCTTTTTTATATATTTATACCATACCAAATTAAATCAATGAGTTGAAACGAATTAACTGATTGATGGGTCTAGATTTTTTAGACTACATAGCACTGGTGCTTGAAGAGTGGCCCTCATTCCATGTGATGCCCCAACTTTCGGGGACATCAAGACATATAGATAATAGTAAGGGTTATGCTACACGCCAATTTATACTTATCATAAATGATAATACAGCCGTTACCTTAACATAATAGATTTGGATTATGTGGTACGATTAGATCGAATAAGCCCTTCTAGAATAAATATTCAGCCGCTTGTGAGCCTTCAGGTACTGTTTTGTTCAATGTTTATTCAATTACTCTTTTCCCCGCAAATGCAAAAATATCAAATATAAGTTTTCTCACTAAAAAAATTAAATTTTATAATTACAGAGCAGTGCAAATCTTAAATGTAAGAACAATGTCAACTCTCTCATTCAAAGAATTTGTTTATTGGTTAGTGCAGCCCCTTGGAATTTTATATGTTTGGGGATTTAGTTTATATCAGTTTATATCATTGAATGAGCAACTCAATAACAAAACCTTCAGGTTTAGCGACCGGCAAGATGTACGGAAGAAAACGAACAAGGATATAGAGAATACTTGAGCTTTAAAATCTATATATTTTCTACTACTACAAATGAAATAAGAAAGAGAAAATGAAGAGTTTATGCATAAGATGCGAATTCTTAGATTTGTTAGCGAAATACATCGTATTTTGTCTCCGCGGCGGTAGAAAGTTGCTCTTACTATTAGTATTGGAAATGTTTCTATGTTCACAGGTGGGTATGTTTAGAATGATTACTTGAGTGGAATGAGCTTCTTTTATTGATCGATTTAGGTAACAAAAAGATAGAAAAAATGGTTATTTAAGCAAGCGACTAGACCCTTAGAGTGATTTAGTCAACAAAGAGGTGCGCTCAAAGTGAACGGTGTGCTATCCCTATTAGACTAGGCCTTTCCCCACAAGGCTCCACCATCGGGGCATAAGCGCCCACTTGCTACCCATATACGAGGTGACTGCGAATGCCTCGCATGGTATTGATGCCAGGAAACGTCATTTGGGTCAAAATTTCCATACTAAGGATTTGGGCCTTCTGTGCTATTTCTTTGGAATTGAGGTTGGTTGTTTATCTAAAGGTATGTATTCGTCCCGAAGAAAGTATGTGCTTGATCTCTTGTCTTAGATAGGTCTTTTAGATGGTTGCCCTATTCAGAATCCTATAAACTACTGTTATGCTAGATACTGGCATGGAAAGGACTTATTTTTAGAACTGGGTTGTTATCAGCGACTAGTGGGGAAATTGATTCTTACTGCCATACGTCCATACATTGCTTATATTGTTTGTTGCATAAATCATTAAATGAATGACCTCGTCGTCCTCATTTTGAAGGTGTGTCGTATCTTATGGTATTTAGGAGGTGCTCTTGGACTAGGATTATTATACAAACCTTCCTCCCAATTTGGGACTGGGTTCAATGATACCGACTCAGCTGGTAGTCAGTCTAATACGCTGTCGACTTCTAGTTATATCTTCCTTCCCAGCTACATCTTGAGGAGTGTAATCTTATTTATTATATGTTATTTAGTTTGTCAAGTAAAGGTATTTGGTTATGAATGTAATTTTGTCTTCGATATAAATACATTATAAGATTTAGGGGTTCAGTATGTAACTCCAAACCTATTTACTTCACTTCTCGGCACTTCATCAATTACACAACTTTACATGTTTATTTTACTATTTAACTACTTTAACCTGCAAAATTTTCCTCTACCATGTGAGTGGCAACGTAAGAGCAATATCCATATAGAGTTCTCTCTCTAGATTGCTATGAAGAAAGACATTCTTGACATCTAATTGAAGGGGGCAAATCCATGTTAGTTGTCACGGAGAAAAGAACACAAATGGAATTCATCTTTCCCCACACGAGCAAAGGTCTCCTAATAATCGATTCCATAAGTTAGGGTGAAACCTTTTTGCCGCCAGCCAAGCCTTTATCTCTCTATGAAGGCATCTTCCTTATATTTCACAAGGAACACCCACTTGCATTCTATGCTTCTCTCCTGGTAATTCTACTAATTTGCAAGTGTCATTTTTATCAAGTGTATTCATTCATTCGCACAAAGCCTTTTTCTACTTGGATTCCATAAGCGCATCCTAAAAATTTTGAGAGACATACAAACAATAACTAAGATACAATGGCATAGTAAGAAGGTGGAAGATAGCGCAAATCCAAAAAATTATATCGGCAGTATCGACTACAAAATCTAATGCCTTTATGAAGAGCAATGGAAAGATCTAAATTCAAATTAGAAACAAGAATACTATCAATGGGTTCAAAAATGGGAAGAGAGCAGGAATTATTTGTATCCAAAGAATCTAACTAGCTAGGAAGCAAGCAAGAGGCGGTCGCATTCATTTATCCTTTGGAATAAACCCTCAATTCGATTGGAGGTTTTTGTTTTCCCCCAGCCACACACATATCTAGATGTGACTTGGGCTCTTTATGATTATCCGGCTCTTGATTCATAAAATTATAACTGCAGTTTCTTGCTCAATTCGTCCTTCCATGCAGCCAACAGCCTCGTGGCCCTCATACGTGAAGCGAGCAACTATAGAATCTCTCCCAGCCATTCAACCCGCAGAGGCAACGATCTAATCTCCTCCATCGTCCTGAGGCTGTGTCAATCTCCTCCTGACCGATCTCGCGCATCAGCCGATCTAGCACCGGTAGGAATAATCCCAAGACCTGAAGAACAAAGCCTCTAAATAAAGTAGCAGCACCAGCAAAAGAAAGAAAGGTGCTCGGCCGACGTCTAAACACTTGTGCCAACGAGGAAGGTATTTCTTGTCCACTCCGACAAATAAAACAGATGGCACCAAACTCACCCCCTTCTTTTCCCCATGCCTCAGCATTACACTCCCATCAGAATGGTGAGCCATCATAAACTCGTCGTCGACAGATATCGGGTCACACGCGTGAACGTTGATCCCTCCAATGCATGGATCTCTCCCAAATTCACCGCCCCCAGATCAACTGCTACCCATTCCTTAATTACTGATGGCTCCACTGCCTCTGCCTCAAGCTATACTATCTCCGCATGAACCACTGATGGTTTTACCGAATGCTCCATCTGCACAACGCCCATAGGTTCGAATGCCTACCCAGTTGCTGCCTACTTTGCCTCATATCCCAAAACCTACCCTACGGCTAATGCTCTTTTAAGAATCAGATCGCCTAAATGACTCTCCTCCCTCTTATCGCTGCTACTTGCATCAACTATCTACGCCGAACTCGCACGACCGATGTCCTCTTCATAGTGCACGGACCACATTCCCGTCTGGACAGCTAGCTCAATCACACTTGCATCATCCACGACATCACTTAAGGACTCTAGTGAATCCATAGTCCAAACCTACTTCTCCGGTTGTCTCTTCTTTACGACGTGGTTTTAAATTAGATACTCTCTACTTTACCTTCAAACCTGAACAAAATAAACGTTAACAAAAAAAATATAGTAGTCACAGTTCACCAATTCTATCAAAATAAATATATAAATAGCACAGAAGAACATAACAACATCAATACCTTTTGTAAATGTAATTGACATGTTCCAAGGTATCTCGACAAAACCACCTAGTGTCTGTATTTTGGTTTGGGTTGGGACGCTTTAGAGTTCATCATTTTGTTGCATGCCCCTCTTTTTCTCTTTTTCCTTCGCTTTCCTCTCAACACTCGCTAGGCGCTCGAAAGGCGCTTGAGTGCTATCTCGGCGCTCGTTAGGCCCTCGAGCGCTGGCCTGGTACCATGTTTTCCAGTGGCCTTCGCTCGTTGAGCGCTCGAGAGGCGCTCGAGCGCTGGTCTAGCGCTCTCTAGGCACCTATTTGGCGCTCGAGCGCTGGCCCCTTTGAGCCTTGGCACTTGCCTTTCCAGTTTGCTCCGCCCGCTAGGGACTCTTGCAGCGCTTAAGCGCTTGCCAAGCGCTTGCCAAGCGCTCGAGCGCTTCATCATGCGCTTGAGCAGCACTTGATCAGTGCTTGAGTGCCCATGGTCAAACCCTAGCCTAATCTCTTTATGGCGCTCGCTAGGCGCCTGCGGCGCGCTCAAGCGCTCATGCACTCGTACGCGCTCGAGCGCCTAGAGACTGAATTCTTGCCACCTTTGTGCATAGTATATTATAAGCTTTTGCCTATCTCGTTTTTAATACACCAAAAAACGCTAAGAGAGTTAGGAGTGACAATTTTGGCACGTTTTGGTTTCCCTGCACTTTGTCAAACACTTGTTTACTCCCTTGTACCAATCTAAGAGCCTTTGATCTTTTTAAAGTGCACACACCACATAGATTGTGTTACTCTCTCAGACTCTAAATTTTTCTACATTTTTTGTTATTCATCCACACTTAAAACTTACTCAGATCAGACATTAGCCGTTGGGTTACTTGGATCGGGAAGTAGAAGCAGCTTTAATCTGTGGAATCTCAAAGGAGCTCGGGGAGCTGTCACAAGCTACAAAGTTAGGTCGTCGTTGGGTAACGGGTGTAAATCCTTTGTTCTTTTAGCTTGTACCTTCTTGATTCATAGTGAAAAGTGCTTTTTGTATCGGTGTCGTGGTTTTCATCCCGGAATTTATCTCAAGGATTTTCACGTTATATCTTGTGTTTATCTTTCATGGATGTTGATTATTTATTTACAAATGCAAAATAATCTTTCAAATTTTTAAATTGTCCATTGATTAACCTATTCACCCCCCTCTAGGGTTAATCGGGTTTATCTACCGTTTTTCACCTTTGACTGGTTTGTTGATGACCCCACCACAAGAGCACGTTTCTTACTCGGAGCCTCTGACCGTCGAATGCTAGCATCACCCCTGGGATTTGTAGTCCCGGCTTCCTCATCTGCGATCTCTCTGGCACACATTGATCGAACTCCATGGGCAGACAAGGTCCTATCTCTAGTCTTCGGTCGATGTAGTGGGTGTCCGTAGCGGGTATTACTGTGTGACCACTCCAAACCCACTAAGATCACCATAATACGCCTTAATCACGTCCAAATTCTTCTGCCAATATTCCCTCCAACGCGAAGTGCATGCTCCCAGCTGGTTACTCCAGGCAATTTGCACTGACCCTTGCCCTTTCACCTCCTCCACAAAACTTGCATATATAAACTGCTTGCTTGCCTCGATAACACTCAATTGGAAAGCGTAACCCTGCCCTAATCCAACCCAAACTGGCGCAACACTCCAGGGATTGTAGAGGTTCGAACCATAGTCCCATCCACGAAATATAGTAAAGATCCAAGGGTAACACAAAGCACAAAGAAGGTAGCAGCATCTAACATCATCTTTCACTCAATCACAAGGACTTCACGCTCCGTGTAACGAATCAGCAGCTTAGCAATCCCCGCCAGCGGTATGAAGTAAGGCCTAGGCATAAACTCTGACACCTCATCCCCAAACGGTCATCTCGAACCACCTGGTAGACTAACTGTCCCCACTCTGCCTGCGCCGACTGTCATCCTCACCTCCTGTGGATGCGGTATAAGGTGTTGAAGATTGTAAAGAAAAACCTTTTGGACAATCTTGTCTGGACAGGCGTCCGGACAGAATGAGACAGTATAGTTTCCATCCAGATGAGCGTCCGGACGGAATGTGACAGCGTGTTTCCGTCCGGATGAAGCGCGACAGTATGATTCCATCCGAACGAATGGTGGCGGATTGCTATGCGACTTAACCCTAATCTCTATTCTTTTTGATACCTATATAAGTGGGTTTTGTACCAAACCCTAGATATGAGTGTATATATAACTGTGTAACCTATTTTCTCTCAAGAATAGTGAAATCTACTAGGCTGCGAACGTAGGCACCAATTGCCGAACCACGTCAATCTTGTTTGTCATGTTCTTGTGATAGCATCTATGTTTATTTCTTCTTATGTGGCTTGTGCGTGATTCAAGGGCCTGTGGGTTGGGATTATTGTGATTCTTTAATCCCTCAACACAAGGGCCACATTAAGATATCTCTCCAAGAAAAACATTTGCAAAAAGGACGTGTGGACATAGGTGATCATGTCATACCTCCCCATAGCTTTTTGTAGCCATCTTCAATTTGTCAAGTCTTTTATATAAAGTGCCGAGGAAGAGTGGGGCCAAAGCCACAGCTCGCCCAACAAATAAAACATCCGCTATAACAAAAACTCTCAAATCAATACCATACTGCGGCGGCCCTGAAAAAATTTACCAAGTCAGCCAGAATACAAGGAAAGCTGCCCGTTGTTGCAGATTCTCCAGCCCTTTTCCTGTCAATGTCATGCCGAGGGTCAGTGGGCACCACTCCACTCAAATCTCGATACCAATCGAATCAACCCAGCGAATGTATTATTCGTGCTATTACGTAGCACTGCACCCCTCTACACCCCTTTGTTGTAGGCGCTAAGACATCACCCCACTAGTTCCACGAATGCGGGCTAACGCAAGACCCTTCTGGTGTGAGGATAAACCCCTCAAAGAAAGACCAGCACTGCCAAAAGTCTTGAGAGACATCAATGCCGCCACATCCTCTACGATGGGCTTATCTCCCCAGCTACTAATAAAAGTATGAGAAGCAGTACTCCATCGAGATACCATCACGTCAATCCACCCCTTCTCCCTCCCCACTGCAAGTTGAACACTATTCTAGATAGCCTATAACACCTCTGTTGTTTTCAACACCCTCACGTGGTCAAAATCTTCCTAAACTTCGTTACCCAAATCTTAAAAACTCGGTGCGGCTGAATATATTTCTCAAACGAGACAGAACTGTACGGAAATCAGCCGCCGTCAATACAAAACCGCATCATGTAGCAAAGAGGAATGCACTCCACTTCGTCTTCCTTAGCATCTCGACACCCAAGTAAAGGATCCAACATGCAGGCTACCTATGCAACACCAAAATCTAGCATATACCTCCACATAATGTCATTCGAACAAAAGAAGGGAGCTCTATACTAATGCTTAGCTAAAGGCAACTCGAGAGGAGCCAGTCCCTTCTCTGCCTTTAACTGCATTCTCATTTTGCTCTTGGCACCCCTAGGATAGGAACTCGGCGTTCCCCACCCTAGTTTGCAGTTTATGAACTAATATTATATTGTTCTTTTTAGCAGGTATGGTGCGAGTTAGAGATAATGCTATTATAGCCAGGGATTTGCAGGCTATCCGACACTGCGCTCACCTAGCCCCGTAATTCCCTTTGGCTTGCAAATCTTCCTTGCGTTGCCAACTTCCCCCTCCTCGCATATGCAGTTAACCACCAAAACACTAGCTCTGAAATTCGTTTTGAACAGCAAAACAACACTTGCTCACCCAAATCCTTAATTCTCAAACACACTAGTCTCGTGAGAAGGCCACAAAAAAATGGGCTCGCCAAAGGGACCCCCTTCACACATGATACCCCCCTCCTCGACAACTTGGCCTTCATCCCGTACCCCTCTATGGCAACCTCGCCTCACATGAGACCCACTCCCAACCCTCATGCGAGCCCACTATCCTGTCTCAGAATACCCAAAAACACTCATCTTACCTTGCCAGCAACACCAAACCCGCTTCCTCAAGCTCACCCTAACCCTCCTCGGCTATCTGCATCCCATTTCTCTTTAATCCCTCTGCTTGCAAACAAGCCTTGGCTCGCCCGGCCATCCCCGCGAACACACTTGTGCCCCTCCTCACTAAGGGTAACCTGCTTGACCCACCCTCCTTTACTCCCAAACCCTATCTCGTGCTCCCTTCATCCCTCGCTCAGCGTCCCTCCTCGCAACAAGCCACTGACGTTTAGCATCCTCGTTGCTCTCGCCCACCTCACTGCTAGTGCCAGCGAAACCTCCTACGAACCATTCCACCACAAAAATAAAGTAAAAAACAGATAACAAAACCAAACTTACCACAAGAAATTAGAGGCTACCTCCAAGTTTATTCTTGCCGCACAGGTGGAGCGAACCAGCCATCCAATGAAGCACGAACACGTCGGAATAGGTGTTGTAGCTTTGTCGGACACGCCGGACACGCAAACACGCCGGGGACATGCCAGGACACGTGTCAGACATGCCATGTGGCATGTCCTATTTTTATAAAAAAAAGATTCCAGTCGGACACACCGAGGGACATGTGTGTCCAATTTCGGACACACTTGGACATGCCAAACCCGATGATGAAATAAAAAATTCTAAGAGCCTCAGTGCACAGTATGAAAAAATACTTGATCTCTCATCTTTGCTACCCACCGCAACCTTTACCAGCGAGCTCGACGACTACCGATAACCTCAATCTCACTTGCAACAATCACTGACGACCTTAAATCGCCCTCTAAATAAGCACTCTCCTTTTCTTCCTTCTATTTTTTGGCGGCTTCTCTCTTTATTTTTTGTTCTACTTGTCTGCTGCGTCTTCTTCTCTCTCTTTTTCTCCTCTCTTTTTTCATTTTTTGATTTTTACTTCCTTTGAGTCTTTGAATGATTCCACGACAATGGCATGTTTAGTTGTTTCTTAGTTTATTCTTTACCTTTTTAGTTTTTTTTTTTTTTTTAAACTTTTTTTCTCCATCTCTTTTTTAGTTGTTTTCTTTATCTTTTCCGTTTTTTCTTTACCTTTTTTTCTAGAGGTTATTTGTGAATGTTCTATTTATAAACATAGGGTAAATATATAAACAAAAATATATTTTCTGTCGTATCCCTACTGTGTCATGTCCTATTTTTTTAAAATCGCCGTGTCCCGTGTCCCGTGTCCCGTGTTCGTGTTCGTGTTCGTGTTTGTGTCCGTGTCCGTATTGGTGTCCGTATATATGCTTCATAGCAGCAACCTTGAGGAGACTTTTCTCGTGAAAACCCTTTCTCCTCATCACGCTCCCCTTGCACAATCCTCTTTTAGCCAAAACACCCCTTGAATGATACGCTCCTATTAACGCCCTCGGCTTAGGCAAACCTGGCTTCCTCATGGAGTGGCCAATCCTCCTTGTAGAGGAGTCCTCCCTGCACCTGCCGTCATTCACTCCGCCCATGAAAGTTTTCCTCTAGAGCTTCCAAGGAGTGGCCAATCCTCACTTCCCAAGAAACTTTTCGTACATTATCATGCAAAATCGCCCGCAACTAGCTATCCTCAAGGAGACATAGATAACTAGCAACGAGGGAGAAGGCTTTGGTAGAGAACCGAGATTCACGGGAGGCATTTGGCTCCTATTAAACGACATTGAAATTAAATGCAATATTTTGGAGGTCAACCATCAAGTTATCTGTGCATTTGTTCGGATCCCTCTAGGACAACTAAGAGGATAACCAAAAACTCCAAGTCATTTTAATTTGTACTCTTATATATCAAGTTATGAAGAAAAAAAGAATTGAAAAATCACATCCCATAATGAGATATGCACACACATTCATCTTTCGTAATGAATGCATGTATGCAGGGGCATTAATGTGGGTATCCCATTATACCATTGTCACGTGGCGCCCAGAGAATAACCACAAGACCCGATCTCTTCACTGGCCTCCAGGCAAACAGCTTATACCCCAACCTCCACGCTTGCCTCCATGGCCTATGGCCTATCGCTATCTCCAACGTCAACATAATCCTAGGGCGGGAGCAAGCTTCGGCACCTCCACTCTCCGTGGTGCATAGCCGACCACTATCTCTAACACTAGCATGGTCCTAGGTCAAGAGCAGGGCCTAGGCACCTCTGCTCTCCGTTTGGGACCAAGGAGGCTTCTGATTTAGAGATTAGAATTCAAGGGGGCGTTAATGTAGTGGCCTCTAAGCAACTCTAGTTAACCAACCATAGAGAGAGGGTGGCACTTACCAAGACATGGGAGCTTGCAAGAGCTTAGGAGCTCGCATCTAGCCGACCAACCAATGATTTGAGAGGTCGTATTATACCTACTCAACTGGCACTCACAAGTCGTTTGATACCCTTCCTCATATATCATACTGAGCATCTACATATCCATGTTGCAAACCCCATGGCCCAAGGACCTATATGCAGAGCCAATGCTAGTGAAACACCCGTCGTCCTTAGTGATCTTGAGGATCTTGATGCTACCTCGGCATCGCCTATAAAGGATTCAACTCCATTGCTCCAAGAATTATCATCATCTCCCATCTCATCATCTCAATAAAATCATAACTTCTCCAATCTCTATACCTCCGGTTTCTCTCTACTTCCACCCTCTCTCTCTCTCTAAGGCTGCCCTGAGCTTTCACTTCCTCCAGCTCTAGTGGTTCCTAGACCATTGTGATGCACTCTATCTTCCCAGGCTCCACTACGTTGTCTCATCCCAGAAACATTACACCTACAGGGGACAAGGCTCAATTTTCAAATCAAAAAGTAGGGTTCTGAAATCAAAAAATAATAATAATTAGAAAATCAACAACACAAAATGGCTTCAAAAAAATATGCAAAAATCACCATAATTATCGAGGCGCAAAGACGAATCGATCCATGTAGTTTTCGATGGCCAACATGTTGGGTGTGTGTCTTGCATTTTACGGAGCCTCGAATAATTATTTTAATCTATATGTATTTGGGTTGAGGCGAACATATAATGAGCCTATTAGAAATTTAATGTGTATAGGGCTTAAAAATTACATGCGGTTTAATTATATGCGGTTTAGGGTTCCTAAAGTGTGCCTGCCCATAAATAGGACACTAGTGGGAGTTTTAGAGTATGAGAAAATTAGAGAGGCTATCTAGTTGAAAGAAAAGAGTGGATTGTACTATTTCACATACGACGTAGTGGAAAACTAGAGAGGCTAGCTGGTATAGGGGTGTTCCTTTTTTGTAAACTTTCATGTCTTCGGATAGTAGACTTCATTTCTCCTCTCCCCGTGGACATAGATTAAGACCGAACCACGTAAATTGTTTGTTTACTAGTAATTACCCGTGCCTAAAGGCACTTTGAACATAATTTAATTATAAAATTAATTTAAATAAGAAATAATTTTTTTAATTATTAAGGTAGATATTCAAAATATTTCCATTAAGCATACACTTAATTTAAACTAAAAGTAACAAAATAAGTGATTTGTATATATATTAAAAATATATATTTAATCAAAGATAGAAAGAAAATTTGAATTTGAAATGAAAGAAAGAAAAAATGTCCAATTTAAAATTAGAAATGTGAAAAAATTTAAATTACAAAGAGAGAGAGAGAGAGGGGGGGGGACAGGTAGTGCCGCATAGGACACCCATCAACATTAACACCCTTGTGATTTGTATTATAAATTGTATGCAATTACATGTGTATCAATTCTAACCCAAAATGGAATGCATTTTGTGTAGGTGGTTAAAGAAAGGGAATTTTGATGGTTAAATTTTCTTCTATTTTAACAAATATTATTTTTGCTGATTTAAAAATTAAAAAAAAAAGAACAATGAGGGAAACGTTTCAAAGAAAGAGAGAATCAAAACCATAACAGCTAAAAGCTGCAGCAGAACCGACAGCAAAAAAATCTTGAAAAGAAGAAAGAATTGAGTCAATTCCAAAACATCTAGAAATTGCAGCAAAATAAAAAGCAATACCAAAACTTTCTGAACAAAAAGGAACCAAACCTATAGCCCAAAAACTCACCGATTAGGCGATGTATATGCGAAATCTGTCATAGCCTCGCCGTTCCAGAACAAAATCCGGCCGTCGGCGACACCTGTGTAGGGCCCACGACCCTGCGGATCGAAGGCCATGCTTTCGGGGCCCTGGACCTGGTTCAGAAACTCAATTTCCGAATTCTGCAGCAAGTTCTCGGGGTCTCTCTCCGCGGGCAACTCCGACCACGCAGGAACGTCGACCTTGTAAGCTTCGAAGTCCGGGAAGTCAGAGATTGCACTGTGCTTGAAAGGGTCGATTCCACAGTAAAGAGCTAGGAGGATGGACAGCCCAGCGAGGATCCCGGCTGACCTCATTGCCGGCAGTCTTGAAGTCACCGGCGAATGACGAGGCTTTGTGCAGAGGAAAGGAGGAGAAATTGAGTTTTTTTTTTCTCTTTGAACGGTATTGAATTTGATTGGTTCGTGTCCAATCTAGTGTTTGTACCGACACTGCGCCCCCCCCCAACCAAAAAAAAAGGTAAGTTAAAACATGAACTATACTGTGTTTTATGAAATTATTTAATTTTTTAATATATTTTTATAATTTAAATAGTTTATTTTATATTATATATTAATTTTATTGCTCAAATAAAAAATTAAATTAATTAAATATTTATAATTATATGATCTAATTATATTTATTTATTTTTTTTTTTTTAAGTTATATTTATCATTTATTTATTTTTTAATAAATGTAATCCATCCATAAAACTACCTATATCTAATCAATTTATACGAATGATCTACTTAATAAATTGTACAAAATAAATAATTTTAATTATAAAATATATAAAACAAATTAAAACTATTGAAAAGCATAATTAGTGTCAATAAGATACATGTTATTATTCTAATTATTTTAGTTATAAAACTGTGATTACTTTTAAATTTTTATATTTTAAATTATAGATTCAAAAATATAATAACTCTTTATATATTTTTGTGATTATTTTTTTAAAAAATTAAATATTATATATGATAATGCCATTGTTTTTAATTTTTAATTTATAAACTATAAAATGTTATAATATTTAATATGCATATTTAATTTCTTTTTTTTCAAAAAATTATACATTTAGAATTCTCTAATAAATATTTCAAATAAGACACATGCTGATTATAAAATTTTAAAAAATAAATTAATAAGATCTTATTTTGTTCAACTAGTGAAGTTATATTGTTTGTTTTAAAATTTTAAAAATTAAACTAGAATTATGAAAATAAAATTCTACTTTCTAATTGAGATCTATAATAATCTAAATCAAATGATAAAATTTGAAAGAATGAAGAACTTTTTATATAGTAATATATGATAAAATTTTCATACATTTTGAAATATGAGCAAGAAGTTTCTCATAGCAATTATGTATGAAGAATTTCTCATAGCACGTATATATATGAGAAGTTTCTCATATAGTGATATATGAGAAACTTTTCATACATTTTGATATCTGAGTAAAAAGTTTTTTAATAATACGTATGTATATGAGAATATTTTCATATAGTAATATGTGATAACTTTTTCATATATTTTGAAATTTGAGTATAAAAAATTTTCATAGCACATGTATATATATGAGAATATTCTAATATACATATTGATATTTGAGTATGAGAAATTTCTCATAGCACGTATATATATCAGAATATTCTCATATAGTGATATATGATAACATTTTCATACATTTTGAAATTTGAATATAAGAAGTTCTCATAATACGTATGTATATGAAAATATTTTCATATACATATTGATATCTAAGTATGAGAAGTTTCTCATATCACGTATATATATATATATATATATGAAAATATTATTCTATGATGATATATGAGAAACTTTTCATACATTTTGAAAATAGAGTATGAGAAGTTGAAATTTCTTATAGCACGTATGTATATGAGGATATTATCATAAGTGATATTATCATTCAGCAGTTGATACGTAATATGAGAAGTTCTCATACATATTATGAGAAATTTCAAATACATATTTTTCTTAATTTTGTCATTCTTAGTTTAAAAAAAAAACGAACAACTTATAAATGAGAAATTTCTCAATATAATTTTGGGTAAATTATACTGACCTCCCCTGAGATTTAGCAAAACATCAACTACATTCCATATGATTTCAAAAACATCACTAACCTCCCATGAGATTTTAATTTTAATATCAATTAAGCACAATCGTTAAAATATTTAACGGAAACCACTATTCTCACCCAAAATCGCCCTCAAAACCGCCCCACCCCCAAAATCACCCCTAAAACCACCCCCAAATCCCAAAACCACCCCAACCCCCAAAAACCACACCCAAACCCCAAAACCACCGCCCAAACCCTCACTCCACCACCGCTGGCCCCTACACCGCCCCTACCGCCAGCTCCCACACCGCCGTCGCCGCCACC
>JAULJZ010129863.1:0-10947 GCA_032270985.1 Heliamphora pulchella | reverse complement strand
GTTAAATATTAGTTGAAAAAGTTCTCATTTTGAAATGTTTTTAATTTTTGTAATTTTTCATTTTCGATTTAATATTGTGTACCCAATAATTATACACTGTACACTAAATTTTAATATTTAAGAAATTTTCTATTTTTGTAATTTTTTTTATAAAAAGAACTCTTTTTATTTTTTTAGAATTATATTAAATATAGATATTGTTTTATAGTTCACTGCGAGTAGGTTCTAAGTATATAAATGTTATTAAATAGGTATTTTAAAAGTTTTAGCAAACTTGTAGAAAGTAAATCAACAGGGTAGAGATGTAGTGAGAAGCAAAAAAATATCGAAGGCACCAAAGCGACTCATGATCGAAAAACATGATTTATTTCAAAATTCGAGTTTTGGGTGTGAAGATTTTTTTTAGTAATTTTGATCTCATGTTTATAACCTCTATAGAATATAGTTAATTATTTATCTTGTCCATGGGCGTAGACTAATATTGGCCGAATCACGTAAGTTTTTTTTTATTTTTTTATTGAATATATATATGGTTGTGCTTTTATTTTATTCGGGGATGATAATTGCACATGGCATGTTGGTTTGAGTATGATTGATTGAAGATAATGACAAAATCGACATCGATAATACTTATTTTACGGGTGAGTTATAAAATCTAAGCCAATGTAAAAATAATTAGGTGTGTATGTTGTATTCTATAGACGCATGCAATCATAATTTTACTTTACATGTATTTGATGAGTTGGAGTGAAATCATGAAGGCATTAGAAGTGTAATAGGTTGTAAGATTTTAATAATTAAATAAGAAATAGAATTTCAATAATTAACTGGCCTAAAAATAAAAATTTTGATAGTTCTAGTAGGTGTGTAGAGAATGAATATATTAATAGAGATATAGTGAAAGTAAAAAAAAAACAAATTATGAGCATTAGGGTGACTCATGACCAGAAAAACAAGATTTGTTTCGAGGTTCGATTTTTAGGTATTGGATATTTTAAGTGTTTTTGGTTTCATATTTGTAGTTTTCATAAAATATAGTAGATTATTTCTTTTGCTTGCAAACATAAATCTATGTGGGCTGAATTGCGTAAATCTTTATAATTTTATCCGTGATGAGTATATTATTGTACTCATATTGTGTTAAAAAATGTTAAAAAAATCCCAACAAAAATTACGGAGATTGTACCTAGCGATGGCTTGCTCAAGGTCCCAAACTGGAAACGACGATCTTGATAAATTATCTAACGACAGTTTTAAAATAATTTTTATATAAATGCCAAAAATATGTATATAAGAACTTCCATACAACTATTAATAAAAATCACTAGAGGCTCGCATGGTTACGTTTATGTTTATTGTTTTTTTATTCTTGTTTTAAAATTTTGTGTAAATGGTAAATAAAATATTTTTGATAATTATTTTTATTTTTGAAAAAAAAAAATAAGTATTTTTTAAAATTTATTGATTTTTTTAAAATAATGTATTCTCGCTTATTATGTAAAAAAATTCATTCCTTCTTGACCACATCCGATCATTTTCACTTCTTGCTATCATTGCTGACAAGTATTTTTAGCCACCAACTCTTGTTGGAGGCAAACTACTAAGATTATTGATTTGAATACAATTTTTCAATAAAAAAATACTGGACGGGCAATTGCCGAAACAAGCTCCAGTTTAAAACTTTTTGATATCGAACGATTAAAATAAAACTCGTACTCTCAAAATTAGATTTGGGATTATACTTTTCGAAATTTGGTAGAATGATTTCGGTTACTGTAACAATTACGAGTTTGTAAACACCAAGTTGAAACTCCAATCTAACAATTCTACTGTATTCTCGAATATGAGTCACGAACGTAGAGTGGGTTACGATCTTTCGTAATCTTGAACCTGCTAAACTAATCAACTTTAGTTTTACATAGAAACCCTAGTCTTGAAAGACGAGTTATGATTAGGATTTAGCATAACTGCATATATAAAAGGCTACAGTAGGGACCAGTGGAGTAAAAATAACTTGGGTTTCTAATGTAATTATGAAAACCCGCCTGCCCCTGAGACAATTTTATAAAAACATAAATTACAATTCATACCACTAAAGAATCGTAATTGCACTCCCAGTTACATTCTCAAAATTGATTATTCGCGCTCCTATTATTAAATGCTTAACCCATCTCTCCACGTTAAGATTCTCGATACCCGCTAATTAAATTTAATTACTGACAATTTAATTTAATTGGCATCTTTAAAATTCCTTAAACCCTTATGCTTAATTTATTTGACGACCGGATAATTAAATCCATCTGCAGGGTTTGACCCGGTCAAAATTAATAAGTTTCCTTAAGGGGGTATCGTCAATCCCGAATAATCGGGACGTGTATTCCGTCAAATAATTAATATTCACCATATAATTAATACTGGTATCCAACTCTCCAAGAGTATTGACCCATAAAAGATCGTATTTTCTAATGAATCAAAACAACGAATATCCAATATACACAAATAATAATTATTTCAAAATTAAGAGCATAAGCACTCATAATATTCTTGGGGTGTGAATTAATTTATATAGTTAATATAAAATTATTTACCCCAATATGACCCGTTCAATACACACAAAGTGTACTAGGACAGCGAGTCGAAACAACAGACAACGCTATTATCTGTTCCCCGTAATCAGGACAGGCCAACTAAAATTCTGTGTTACAGTCGTACTGATTGTTTGATCAATTCCATCTAAACTGTGAACTAAAAATTATATTCCACAATAACCTATAATCTGGTCTTCTGTGCGTAAGTCGTATGCTACACACCAGATTAAATACTGTACAGAATAAAAAATAACCATGCATTACATTTAAAGAAATGATATTGGATTTATTACTCATTAAGATTATCATAAAACGAAAAAATAATTTTATTAAAAATAAAATTTGTTAGTTCTAGTCAACCCAAGAGGGGGATGAATTGGGTCATTAAAAAAAATAACAATTTTAAAATCTTTTCGAAAATTTTTTAATATTGTAAACAAATAAAACAAGATAATCAAATATTGAAGCAATACAAAAATTAAAAGATTAGGGATAGAGAGATTAAACTGGACACCAAGGATTTATAATGATTCGGCTTCTTCCAAGCCTTCGTCCACTCCTCAAGTTCTCCCTTTAGTATTTTCACTATTCAGAATACTTCACGAACGTATTCCAAGTCTTTAAAATCTTCAAGACTCCGCTTGAATAAGCTAAATGTTTACGGGTACATTCACAAACTTAAAACAGCTTCAAAAAGATCCTACGAAAATAAGTTCATGTTTTTTTCTAATCTCTCTTAAACTCTTCTTTGAAGAGATTTATTCACTCACTCAAAAAATAAAGGGTGACTCACCCTTGAATACAATAAATGAAGAGTATTAATGAGAAATACTCACTCTCTTTATAAAAATAATTTACAACAAATGAGAAAGTAAAGAGAGATGAGGAACAAGAGCAGGAGATTCAGCAATAAATGAGAATTTGAGATTTCTGAGATTGATTCAAGCAATGGAACAGTAAATGTAGGTCTCCTGTAGTTTTAAATGCTGAGAAGTTACTCCTTATATAACCTCTTGTGCATTCATGACCGTTTGAGGTAGGTAGGAGCAATAAATGTTAAAAATTCAGCCGTTGAGATCTGCCGCGAGTTTGAATTTCTGTCGCAGGTGTCGACACAAATGCCTTTGGTGTCGACACAAAATGTCTTGGGCAAAATCCCTTAAGTGGCTGGGTCGACACAAATATTCTGAGGGGTCGACACAATTTTATACTCTACCTTACCAATATCATAGTGTTGACACATTTAGATCTGGTGTTGACTCGTTTGAAACTTCAGCATCCGGAGGAAGCACTTTGTGTCGACTCAACTTATCTTTGGTGTCGACATTAATTTCTATAGAAAGTCTCGGTTCTTTTGTGTCGACTCATCTTCAGTTGGTGTCGACTCAAATGAACTTCACAATTCGGGAGGAGGCACTTTGTGTCGACTCATGTCTTTTTTGGTGTCGACACTAAATTTTGCAGAAAACTTCGGTATATATGTGTCGACACTTGAGATCTCTGGTGTCGACACCACAAATTCTTCAGGCAGACTCGGGACTTTTGTGTCGACTCATCTTCAAATGGTGTCAACACCTCAAAATCTGCAGGTAGCCTCGGTTCTTTTGTGTCGACTCAAACTTCTGGATACCAAAAGTGAGGATCACTTTTGTGTCGACACAAATGTAATTTGTGTCGACTCTTTTTGAGTCCTGAGAGTAACAACTCTTTTGTGTCGACACAAAACATGTTTGTGTTAACACTAACTATGATACCTGAAGATCAAATTCATAAAACTATTAGAGTGTCAAACCATTTGGTCAATGGGTATTGATACACTTGATGTGATTCAAGTATATTTTGCTTTAAAAGTGTTTGACTTATTTTTCAATTGGGTTCAATACAAAATATTCTTAAATAAGAATATGTGAATGTTTTAATTCTTTTGAGAGTTAAGTCATTTCTTTTTGGCTTAAGGAGTCAACTTAATTGTTCAAAATGTGTTAACACTTTCATTTTGAAAATATAAAATATTATCCATTTAAATTCGTTTATTCTTAGAAAATGAATTATAAAAATTATCAAAATCAAAATAAAAAGTCTTTAGGCTAACAATCTTCCATTTTTTGATGATTACAACTATATTAACATTTTCGAGAAAATATTTAAAAATAATTTTCAACAAGGGTTCTCCCCTTGACGATATACCTTAAACAACATATGCAATTATAATGACTAGGCATTCAGGATTCTGAAAGTATACAAATTTGATATGATTTGAAATACATGATCAAGAAGCATTCTGAATTTATTAAAAATTTGTGCGAAATGGTGAATATGTGCAAAGTGATTCATCTTATTCGATCACATATCAAATATTCATAGCCAAGCCATCAAACAATATACATAGGCAGATATATCAACATAGATCATTTATTCATAGAAAAATTATCCAAACATTTAAAACAGTTAAACAATTCAACCCATTCAAATAATTAACCAAAAGAAATGTATGTGTTAAAACTAATACATCTTCACCTTCAAAAACTTAAAAAGATAATGTTTTGAACTTCTTCTTCTTCTCTTTTGTACTCTCCCCTTCACTTATTTACCTACCTTTTCTTTCTCTCCTCTTTCTTTATCCTCTTTTGTAATCTTAAAAAAAAATGGGACTATTGATTGTCCATGAATTGCTTGAATTCCCTATTTGCTTTGGCTTTTTCCTTGCTAGCGGAGGCTCGTTCTTTTGCTGCGTGTGCTCGTTCATCTTTAGTTTTCGTCGCTGTCATTGCTTCATAGCGAGCTGCCAAGGCAAGGTCTTCTTCCCGTTTGAGTCTCGCTGCCTTCTCTTCTTTTGTTTTCTTGGGCTTAAATTGTTTGGCCCAGGCTTTTTTGATCCACTGAAGGTGCTCTTCCATCTTCTGGGAGTTGGCATGAACAACAGTTACAATGCCATGGTCATACTCCTTTCGTACTTGATGTAGGATTGCCTTATTGCAATTGACAATGGATGTAATGTTTTCATCCATTGTTTTACAGAGGGCTCTCCCGGCATTAGTGGCATTTTTTACGTCTCTCTGGAGGCTTTGGTTGGTCTTGTCAAGGTATTTGACTTTCTCATATAGGAAAGAAACAAAGTGATTCAGGTCAAAAAAGTCTTGGTCGACTTTTGCTTGAAAGAGGGTCACTTTGGAGGACAAGAAATTGATCAGGGAAATAATTTCAGAGAGGTCAACATGGACTGAAACAGAGGATGATGCTGGTGGAGCAGATGGAACAGAAGTAAAAGTGGGAGGAGGAACAAATGAGGGATCAGGAGTGTCAGTAGGCGGAACAGAGGGAGAATCAAGGTCAATGGGAATGGATGAAATGTCTTGAGGAGCAGGAGGGGGAGTTCTTGCAGAGAAAGGGGTACCACGACGGGATGTGGTCCACACACCATCAACATACGCAATTTGCATATGTTTTAGAGTGGAACTGCCATATAGGTCGTGTTTGGAAAAGGGTACCACCTTTTCTTCAAATAGGTTCACACCAAAATGGCAAAAAACTTTGGTCAGGTACATGGCATGTGGTAGGGAGGAATTGGATTTACTGTGTGAATGAAGCATGTGGGATATGAACAAGAATCCTAAATCAAGGTTTTGTTGTTCGAGAATGCACCACATTATGAAAATGTGCATATATGTGACATCACCAAATTTTTTTATCTGGGGTAGAAAAATGTGGTTGACCATGTGATGCAAAAGACGCATATCAGGTTTGAGATTGTTAGCCTCTAAGAGCTTGGTAGGGTCGATGTCGTCATTTTTAAAAATATTTTTGACAGATTCAGAAAAGAAGAAGCCTTCAATCTCAATAGGTTTCTGGCTATGGTAAACACAGATTTTTCCTAGGGAAAGGTCCAAAATTTCATTCAAGGAAGAGAGGGTCAAAATAATATCTACACTATTTACCCAAGTCGTAATGGTGGTGGTCGAAATGAGTGAAATGTAGAAGTGAGCATAAAAAGATTTGACTAGTGCAGGATCTTGAGGTTCTTTGATTTGGAGAAGTCTTTCCCACCCAAGGCCTGAAAAGAGATCCTTGAATCTCATTTTGATGGAGTCAAAGAAATCAAAGTCTATAGAACAACCGGGCACTACTTTACGATTTGCAAAAGAAAAAAAATAGAGTTGGCGAATTTTAGGGGTTTTGAAAGAAATTACCTCAGATGAGGCTACATTCTCTGGAATCGTAGTCACCGTCGTTTTGGTCATTTTCTTCCGTTTTGACGTTCTAGGGCTCGAAGATGATCCTTCTCTGGTTCTCTTTGCTCCTTTTTCCATCATTTTTGGCGGTATTATGAAGGATTTGGGTTTGGATTGAGGAAGAAGACGAGGAGTCGACACAGGGTTTTGAAAGAAAAAGGCGGGAGATGAACAAGTTTTATAGAGAGAAGGTGGGGGGGATCGATGTGACGGTTCGGGTCAGACGTGTCTATATATAGACTAACGATTGGTGTCGACACAAATTATATTTGGTGTCGACGCGATTTGTATCGCGTGTGGGTATCGAAACAGAGAATTGGTGTTGACACATTTTCAGATGGTGTCGACACATTCGGCTATTTGGGTCGATACGATTAAGTTTGGTGTCGACACAAATTTACCGAGAGTTAGGAAACTAAAGGGTGTCGACACTGAATAGAAAGGGGTCGACACTTTTCTCACAGTGCCACTTCTAAACAGCTTTGAGTAAACACTACACACATTTGTGTCGACACTTTTTCAAGTGGTGTCGACACATTTTCACATACAAAAGAGAATATCAATTGCTTTGAAATGCAATAAAAAGAAATGGTTAATATGACATACAAATCATGAAATATGAGCACATAACATACCAAGTTCTCTTCTTATATAGCATATTCTTTTTTCATTTAAGAATTTTGTGAAAATGTTTTCCAACTGGTAATCTGTGCCTATAAATTCAAGTTCGATATTTTCTTTTTGCACATGATCTCTTATGAAATGATGCCTAATCTCTATGTCCTTGGTTCTTGAGTGTTGTATAGGATTATTGGATATATTAATAGCACTAGTGTTATCACATTTGATAGGAATATGATCTAAGTGAAAATCATAGTCTTCTGGTTATTGTTTCATCCATAGAACTTGTGCACAACATCTTTCAACTACAATATACTCAGCCTCGGCTGTAGACAAGGCCACTGAGTTTTGCTTTTTGCTAAACCAAGAGATTAGTGAGTGTTCTAGAAATTAACAAATACCACTAATGCTTTTTTATCTACTTTGCATCTGGCAAAATCAGCATTTGAATAGCCAAATAACTCAAAGGCATTTTTTTTCTAGGATAAAATAATTCTAGATTTTATGTACCTAAAAGGTATCTAATGATGCGCTTAACTACGATCACATGTGATTATTTAGGATTAGATTGAAATCTAGCACGCATGCAAACACTAAACATAATATCTGGATGATTAGCAGTTAAATATAAGAGAGATCCGATCATAACTCTATAACGCTTTTCATCTACTGCTATGTCATCTTCATCCTTATCAAGCTTTGTTGTAGGACACATTGGAGTTTTCATAGGTTTTGATTTAAGTATATCGAACCTCTTTAATATGTCCCTTGTGTATTTAGCTTGATTGATGTAAATTCTTTCTTGAGTTTGTTTAATTTGGAGTCTAAAAAAATTATTGAGCTCACCCATCATACTCATTTCGAATTCTCTCAGCATGCACTTAGCAAAGTATTTGCAAAGAAATTCGTTAGTTGCACCAAAAATTATATTATCTACATAAATTTGTACAACTAGCATATCATTTTCTTGAGACTTGATAAAAAGAGTAGTATTAATTTTTTTTTCTTGAAAACTCATTTTCAATCAAAAATTTGTTTAGCATTTTATACTAAGGTCTAGGTGTTTGCTTTAAACCATAGAGAGTTTCGATAAGTTTGTAAACATGATTTGAAAAATCTAGATTTTCAAAGTCAGGAGGTTGTTTCACAAAAATTTCTTTCGAGATAAAACCATTTAAAAATGCACTCTTGACACCCATTTGATAGAGTTTAAAAATTTTAAAATATGCAAAAGTAAGCAATATCGTAATGGTTTTATGCCTAACTACAGGAGCAAAAGTCTCATCAAAATTGATGCCTTTTTCTTGATTGTAACCTTGGGCTACCAATCGAGTTTTGTTCCTAAGAACTATTCCATTTTCATCCATTTTGTTTCTAAAAACTCATTTTGTACCGATGATGAAATGTTCCTTAGGTCTTGGGACTAAAGTTCAAACTTTGTTTCTTTTAAATTGATTTAGCTCTCTTGCATAGCCAAAATTTAAAACTCATCATTTTCGACTTTCTTAAAATATTTTGGTTCAATTTGGGAAAAAAATGCTAAATTACCACAAGCATTATGTAGAGAGAAATGAGTTTTGATACCTTGCGATGGATCACCAATGATAAGATCTTTTGGGTGACCATGGACATACCTCAACTCTTTTGGTAAATCTGAGTTTTCTGGATGTGCAGTTTCAGCATTCTGTTGGATTGCAATTTGTTGAAGATTTGAAGCGTTCTTTTGATTTGGCTCTTCCTTTTCTTTGATGAAGATATCTTCAATACCTTTTTCTATGTCTAATAGGTTATCTTCACAAAAATCCTTTGAAAAACCAAGGTTAGTTTCATCAAAAATAACATGCATAGAATCTTCAACAATTAGGGTCCTTTTGTTGAATACTCTATACGTTTTACTAGATATAGAATATACTAGAAAAATATCTTCATCAGATTTTGCGTCGAACTTGCTCAAAAGTTCTTTGTTGTTATTTAAAACAAAATATTTGCACCTAAATGTACGAAAATAACTGATGTTAGGTTTTCTTCCATTCCATAACTCATATGGGATTTTTTTGAGAAAAACACTTATCATAACTCTGTTTATGATAAAACAAGCAGTATTGACAGTCTCGGCCCAAAAGTATTATGGTAGATTGTTTTCACATAGTATGGTTCTAGCCATTTCTTCTAATATCATATTCTTCCTCTCAATAACTCCATTTCGTTGAAGGGTTCTAGGAGCAGAGAAGTTATGGTTAATACCATTTTCATCACAAAACTTTTTAAAATTTTTGTTTCTAAATTCTCTACCATGATCACTTCGAATACTTGTGATTTGAAAATATTTTTCAATTTGAACTCTCCGAGACAGTTTTGTAAAAGAGGTAAAAGTTTCATCTTTATGAGCTAAGAAAAGTACCTAAGTATATCTAGTGAAATCATCAACAATAACAAAGGCATATCTCTTGCCTCTAAGGCTTAAAGTCCTTGTTGGATAAAACAAGTTCATATGTAATAATTGTAATGGCTTAGAAGTTGAAATCTCATTTTTAGAATGAAAAGAACTTCTAATTTGTTTGTCTTGTTGACATACATCACACACTTTATCTTTTTCAAATTTGATTTGAGGTAACACAATCACCAATTTCTTTTTCAAAAGTTTAGAAATCAAATTCATGTGTGCATGTCCAAGCCTTTCTATACTATAACCAACTATTATTACTCAAAGCAGCTAAGCACTTGGTATCATTGTTAGAAAGATCATTGAGAGTAAATGTATAAACATTTTCATATCCTTGACCTTCAAGAATAACTTTATTATTGGTTGAATCTTCAATAACACACTTAGCATGATCAAACACAACTTTGTAGCATTTGTCACAAAGTTGGCTTATGCTAAGAAGGTTATATTTCAAACCATCAACAAGCAAAATATTTTCAATATAAGGGGAATGAAATTTACCAATATAGCCAATTCCTATGATTTTTCCTTTGCTATTGTCTCTAAAAGTCACAAATTTGCCATCTTTTGGTTTGAGAGATGCAAATATCGATTTGTCGCATGTCATGTGCCTTGAGCAAGCGCTATCGAGATACCACATCCCCTCCTTGAATGAGGATTTAAGACATACCTGCAAGGAGAATTAAGTTTTGATCTTTGGTACCCAAATTTTCTTGGGTCCTTTAGTGTTAGTTCCTTGAGGATGTGTTCCTTTCGTAACCCAAGCCTTCTTAATAGAACTGTTAGAGAATTTTCTGTGTGGACAGTGTGTGACAGTGTGTCTATACTCATAACAGTGAAAGCAAGTGGCATTTGTATGATTTGATGATGCTTTGACAAAAATGTTGCTTAAGAATTTTTATTTCTTCTTGGGCTTATAACCAATTTTAGTTTTGTCAAAAACACTTTTTTTGCATACCAAGAAGTTTATCCAAATTGTTCTTTCCTTGAGTGAACTTGTAAATAATTTTTGTAAGATCCTCAACTTTTTCACTTAAGGCTTTGTTTTCTTCTTTCAAAACAGAGA
>JAULJZ010129841.1:0-10947 GCA_032270985.1 Heliamphora pulchella | reverse complement strand
CACCCTCTCCCTTTTTGATGTGGGATATCAGGATACTGAAAAGAATGAACATACCTTGGATGACCTGATTGTCGTCGGTCTCATCACCTTGAAGAGCAAAGATTCTGCTACCCTGATTACCATTTTTGTTCCCCCCGTTCTGAGCTCCCTTCTGATTGCCATTATTGTTCCAGTTAGCCACTGGACCTGGGTTTTGAGTCCTTTGCTGCTGCTGATTTTGTGGCTGCTGTTGTGGCGGAGGCCGCTGTGGTTGCCAATTCCCATGACCCTGATCCTGTGGGCATTCAAACTTTCGATGGCCTTCTTGTCCACAAGTGAAGCATCGATAAACTCGAGGTTCATATTGATTTGATGGTTTGTATGACTTGGATGTGACTGCTTGCCCCCAATTTTTATTACGGATAGGGCCACCCTTTGATGATCCAGCTCTAGCCTAGAACATTTTCTTCCTATCAAGAACCTCTTTCTCCATCAACAGGGCGGTGTCAACAACCTCAACATAGGTAGGAAGGCGTGCGCTCATAACTTTGCCATGGATTAGGGGCTCCAAGCCCCACTCGAACTTTCTGGCCTTAGACGCTTCATCTGGAATAATGACCCCAGCATAACGGCCTAACTCTTTGAACTGGGAAGAATATTCCGCTACTGTCATCCATGCCTTTTTCAGCTCCAGAAAACTTCGTATCACCTCTTGTCTCTGTGCATCTGGGAAGTACTTCTGGAGGAATAACTCCTCAAACTGCTACATGGTAGCCACATTGCGGGAATACCTCACCGAATTCCACCAGTGGTCAGCTTTCCCTTCTAACTGATAAGTGGCCAGGGCTACTCGATCGTTTCATCCCTGACTGCCATGGTCTCTAGCATCTTTTTCACCTGATTCAGCCAACTCTCTGCCTCTTGGGGATGGGTTCCTCCACTGAACGTCGGGGGTCGCTGCCGGTAAAAATCAGAAAACAAAGTCATCCTGTCGGTTCGAACCGCTGCGCTTGAGCAAGTGCAGGCTGTGGATTCCTTATTGCATCAACAAGGGTCCGAAGTAGAAAATTAAAGTTCCCATCTCATGGTACTCGTGGCAATTCTCTCTGTCCTTCGAACACTTCAGGTTCCACATTTTCTTGTGGTTCCAAGTATCGGCGGGGTCTGCCTCTCCCTCGATTCATCTTTATAAACAAATAAATCAAGGCTTTTAAATAGTTATTATTAAATTATTTTTTTATGTTTTAACCTTATTAGTGTTGAATCTACAATCGTGTAGGTAAGGGTTGAACCTAGTGCTCTGATACCATCTGTGGAGCAATGCAAGGATGGGTGACCCCCAGGGAAGAACAAAATCGTGAGGGCTTTGCCCAAAGAGGACAATATCGTTGCCATGTGAAGGGTCGGGGTGTTACAAATGGTATCAGAGTTGACTCTCCTCACCTCCGAGTGTGGGCCCCTACCGTCTCGCGTGACACGTGGGCGGGCTACTGAGTGGGCGGGTCGATAAGGACTAGTAGGCTACCAGAGCTGGCAAGCTACTGTACAGGGACGTGCAGCCCTAAGGGGGGTGGATTGTGATATCCTGGTATCCTACATCGAAAAGGGAGAGAGAGTTCCTGGGCTATAAATGAAAAATCTTGGACCCTTACATTCAACGAGGCCTTTTCGCAGGTGGTAGAGACCCTAGCAGAACTCCACAGTTAAGCGTGATGGGTGGGAGCAATGCAAGGATGGGTGATCTCCTGGGAAGAACAAAATCGTGAGGGCTTTGCCCAAAACGGACAATATTGTTACCATGTAAAGGGTCGGGGTGCTACACAAAATCTACAGGTAGCATCGGTACTTTAGTGTCGACTCATTTTCTATTTGTGTCGACTCAAAATTTCGAAAAACAAAAGTGACGAATCACTTTTGTGTCAACACAAATTCAATTTGTGTCGACTCTTTTTGAACCCATAAAACTTCGGCTCTTTTGTGTTGACACAAAATCTATTTGTGTCGACACTAACATTTAATACCTGAAAGCATCTTCAACGAATATTTTGGGTGTCAAACCATTTGTTTGAAGGTGTTGACATACTTGATAGCTTCAAGTATTCTTTGCCTCAAAGTGTTGACTCATTTATCAATTGGGATCAACACAAAATATTCTTATTCAAGAATACTTAAGTGTTTTAATTATTTTGAAAGATGAGTCATTTCTTTTGGCTAAAGGTGTCAACTTATTTGTTCAATATGCATTAACACTTTCATTTTAGAAAATATAAAATATTATCATTTTAAAATGATTTATTCTTACAAAATGAATTATAAAAATCATCAAAATCAATATAAAATGCCCTTGGGCTAACAAATATCTACGTTTTTTAAAGATATCTGATTTAATAAAAAATCATCTTAAATGTGTTATTTTGTAAAAATAAAATATCTAAAGTTTTTCCATTTAATTAAAAATTCTTAATTAAAAAAAACTTAATTTTATTTTCCTTTACAAAATTTTAATTAAAACTGAATTTTTTGAATTAATTAAATTAACATGAATATATAAAATAAGTATACATCATCTACGTTATTTAAAAGAATATAAATGCAAGATGTGTATATATCCCAGTTTTATAATCAAACAGAAACTTTGATGAGTTTTAGTCTCATGTTCAAAGATTACTCGTAATCTTTCAATCATTTTCTGAATCAGCTTCCAGCATCCAAGTTGCATCAGGATTCCTCGATATGCAGTATTATACATATACAACACTCCCGAGCCTCAAAAACATCATAAAATTTCGGCCAAAATAGCCCCGAACTAGCACCAGCACCACCGGTGCTGCCAGCGCCGCCGCAAGCCGACGGTTCAGGCGGCTTTTGCTGCCTCTCCTGAACTTTGTTGTCAACGCTGTTTTTTTTAAAAATATCTCTAAAAAATACTAATTTTTTGTAAAAATTCCAGTTTGAAAAAAGCTCAAAAAATAGCTTTCGATGGCTGCTGAAACAACCCCGCCACCCAGCCTGCGCCACCGCCTTGTTGCCGCTGCCCGTTTGGGTCTTTTCCGTGGTGGTTTTGGTTTCCGTTTTCTCTTTCTTTTAGCATTGCTATCCAGCAACATATTGCCTTGAAGAACACCTCAAAAATAGTCATAAAATGCATCAAAAATAGCCCCAAAACAGTCTGGTGCCGCCGCCGAAAATCGCCGCCTGTTGTGCGGTTGTTTTGCCTCCGAGTTTTTCATTGTTTTGTACTATTTTTTAAGGTACTATTTATTGTTATTTTGTGCCTAAAAAATTTCTCAAAACCAGTCCCAAAAATGTCACAAAAAACATCAAAAAATAGCCCCGAATCGTCGCCAAAAACCTCTGCCGTCGGTGCTATTTTTTTGCCAATTTTTTGCTGCTTTTTGGACCTATTTTAGTCTATTTTTAAAACATAAAATCTGCAGAAAACTTACCCAAAAAACCTATTTCAAAACCTTTGAAAAACCACCGCGATCCGAGGCTTGAAACCACCGCCGGTTATGCCGCCACCTATTCTTCATGTTCTTGGATAATCAAATATGTTCTTAATTATTCTAAATAACATTAAAAAACATATAAAAGCTTTTACATCAAAATTTTATGTTTCGTAGACTCACAATCGAACTAAAAAAAGCTTGAACTATCACGATTAACCCTCGTGATTAAAAATTAATTAAACCATCATACAAACCATTCAATCAAACATGAATATAATGATGATCATAAAATCGGAATTAGAACGCTTGCAAAACAAAGTTAGTACAGTTCTAAATCTATCTGGCCCTACGATTAATCGTAAACAAAATCAAAATAGCTCTGATACCAATTGTTGGAGGCAAATTGTTAAGATCATTGATTTGTAAACAATTTTTTGAAAAACTAAAACTAGACGGGCAATTACCGAAACAGGCTCCAAATAAAAACTTTTTGATATCGAATTATCAAAATAAAAACCCGTGCCACCATAGTTAATTCGGATGAATATCTTTTGGCTAATTCTTCAACTACGAATTTTAAATTTTCGAGTTGAAGATCCGATCAGATCTTCTACTGTATTCCCAATGCGATTTCCGAACGTAGTGTGGGCTATGTGTTAGGGTTGTATACTAAAAATTATGAATTTTATTTTGATTTTAGTATTTAATTTTATTTTAATAAAATTAATTTTTTATTTATGAGAATCTTAATGAGCAATGTATGCAATATCAATTTTCTTTAATGTTATGCATGGTTTTTCTTTATTCTGTGCAGTATTTAATCTGGTGTGTAGAGTACGGCTTGCACACAAAAGACCAGATTATATGTTTTTGTAGAATATAAGTTAGTGTTCACAGTTTAGAAAAAATTAGACAAACTATCGGTACGACTGTAGTACAAAGTTTTAGTAGGGATGTCTTGGTTACGGGAAACAGATAATAGCATCGTCTATTGTTCTGACTCGCTGTGCTAGTACACTTGTGCGTATTGAACAGGATCATATTGGGTAATTAATCTTATACTGACGATATAAATTAATTCACACCCCAAGGTTATTATGAGAGTGCTAATACTTTTAATCTTGAAATAATTATTATTTGCGTATATTTAATACTCGTTGTTTTAATTCATTAGAGGGTACGATCTTATATAAATCTATAGTCCGGGGGAGTTGAATAGCGGTATTAATTATATAGTAAATATTAATTATTGACGGAATCCATGTCTCAATTGTTCGGGATTGACGATATCCCCTTAAGGAAGCTTATAAGTTTTGATTGGGCCAAACCCTCAAAGTGAATTTAATTATCCGGCGAACAGATAAATTAAGGGGAAGGGTTTAAGGAATTTTAAGGTGGCGATTAAATTAAATTATCAGTAATTAAATTTAATTGACAGGTATTAAGGATCTTAACGTGGGGAGATGAGTTAAGCATTTAATAACATGAGCTTAATGAAAATTGGTCTTGAGATTATGGCTAAGAGTGCAGTTACAGTTCTTTAGTTGTGTGAATTGTAATTTAGTATTTTATAAAAATTGCAGAAATCACTGCAAGATTTTCATAATTACAAAAACTGCTGAGAGGTTTGCATATTTGTGAAAATCGCTGAATAGGTATCTGGGTTACACTAGAAGTCTAAGTCATAATTACTCCATAACTCCCTGTTGTAGCTCTATAACTATTCGAGTAGGCTGAACTAAATTAATAAGTTGTCTTTCAAGACTATGGTTATCCAGGCTCTACCGATTTCAGTTCTCGAAAGATCGTAGCCCATACTACATTTCGGAATCGCATCGGGAATATAGTAGAAGGTTTGACCGGAGCTTCATCTTGGGAAATCAAAGTTCGTAGTTGGAGAATCGACCAAAAGGTATTCTTCTAATTAACTGTGGTGGCACAAATTTTATTTTTGATCGTTCGACATCAAAAAGTTTTTATTTGGAGCTTGTTTTGGCTATTGCCTGTCCAGTTTTATTTTTTTGAAAAATCGTTTACAAATCAATGGTCTTGACAGTTTGCCTCCAACAATATGATCATTCGAGAACTGAAACCGACAGAACATGGACAATCTTAGTCTTGAAAGACAACTTATAAATTTGGTTCAGCCTACCCGCATATTTATGGAGCTACAGTAGGAACTTGTGGAGTAATTATGACATAGATTTCTAGTGTAACCCGGATATCCATTCAGCGGTTTCTGCAAATATGCAAACCTCTCAGCGATTTTTGTAATTATAAAAACCTTGCAGCTGTTTCTACAATTTTCATAAAATACTAAATTACAGTTCACACCACTAAAGAAGTGTAACTACACACTTAGCCATAATTTCAAGACCAATTTGCATTGAGGTGCTATTATTAAATGCTTAACTCATCTCCCCATGTTAAGATTCTCGATACCCACCAATTAAATTTAATTATTGATAATTTAATTTAATCGGCATCTTTAAAATTCTATAAGCCCTTCCGCTTAACTTATTTAACTGTTGGATAATTAAATCCACTTTTAGAGTTTGATCCAATCAAAATTTATAAGTTTTTTTAAGGGGATATCGTCAATCCCAAACAATCGAGACATGAATTTCATCAATAGTTAATATTCACCATATAATTAATACTGCTATCTAACTCACCAGGACTATTGACCCATAAAATATCGCATCCTCTAATGAATCAAAATAACGAATATTAAATATATGCAAATAATAATTATTTCAGGATTAAGAGTATAAGCACTCATAATAACTTGGGGGTGTTAATTAATTTATATAGTGAGTATAAAATTAATTACCCCAATATAGTCCTGTTTAATACACACAAAGTGTACTAGCACAACGAGTCGGAATAATAGACAATGCTATTATATGTTCCCCGTAACCAAGACATGCTTAGTAAAACTCTGTGTTACAGTCATACTGATGTTTGTTCAATTCCATCTAAACTGTGAACAACAAACTTATATTCTACAAGAACTTATAATATAGTCTTCTGTGTGCAAGTCGTACTCTACACAACATATTAAATACTGTTCAGAATAAAGGACATCCATGCATAACATTAAAGAAATGATATTGCATACATTGCTCATTAAGATTCTCATTAAATGAAAAAATAATTTTATTAAAACAAAATTAAACACTAAAACTAAATAAAATTTATTATTTTTAGTATACAATCCTGACATTTATATGATAACCCAACATCATACATTTTACATTAATATCTTCACATTTTCCTTAAAAACAAATCACAACATAACACCATTTGGCTTCTTCCAAATCTTCTCTTTATCTTTAGGACCTAAAAAAAATGTTAATTCAATCGACATGAGTCGAAATTCGTAGGATAATGACTAAAAATGATTTTAAGTAAGATATGCGAGGAGGTGTGTGTGTATGGATGCTAATGCCACAATTGAACAAGTTTGACAACAAAAAGATTTTTCTCATACACACATACAAGTTCAAAGTCAAATCAATACTCTCAAGTTTATATCCTAACCAATGAGTTAATCATTTCCCTTTTTCCTTTTTAAACTTTGTTGTTCGTACAAATCATATTACGCATTTATAACTTAAGCATCAATACTTTTCATTAATTCCCATTCACTTTCATTTACACTCGGTTCATCTCAATTCATCTTTCTTTCAATTCATTTCGCTGTTATACATAACCGTTTCATCTCATGTCGATCTATCGTTTAAATCATTAGTTAACCTGAAACCGACACTGGGTGCAACTTATAGATACCTCTAGCTATTATCCCTCATCCGACTACGCAAAACCCGATGGATAATAGCAAACTATATAACTCACCAAGACAACCACTTTTTTCGGTTTCTTTTAGGAATGCCGATGGGTAAGCAACCTATGCACACTTTTTCGGGGGCTAACCCGACGGGTAAGGCACCAAATTTGCGCAAGTTTTTGGTCTTTCACCGCAGAGCTAGTCAAGCCCAACTTATTCCACATAACTAACTGTGACAACTCATAAATAAAAAATAAATAATAATAATAATAATAATAATAACAATTAATATTTAAAGTGACTCGAAATAAAATTTCAGACAGAACCTTATAATTAAATTTTAAACTGTAACTCAAAAACTTACATCAATGAAAATATTGGTAATTAAAAATAAAAATAAAAATATATTATATAGTTAGAAAATATTTGTAAGAATTCTAATGATATAATAATTTATAAAAATACATTAAAAGTTTATATTAAAAATTTTAAAATTTTTCGATAACAAAATTTTACATCAAATGTATATATAAAATTTTCATATAACCTAATTTTGCATGCTTTTAAATTGCCACCTGTTCACGCTAATTTGCCACCGTCCATGCAAATTGACACATAACCTAACGAATTGCCTATAAATACTCTCCTGATCCCCATTCTCCGAAAAGAACAAATCAAATTCCTTATAAACAAACAACTCAGTGAAACGTGAAGGAGGAGAAACAAGCAAGATCAAGAAAGAAGATGAAAGACGTAGTAGCAGCTTGGTAAGCTCAGCCTCCCCACTACGACCTCCGCCAACCTTAACAGCCACCACCGGCGACGCAGACACTGCCGCCGCCACCCAACGCCATCGCCTCATCGGTCCCGGATCACCAACACGCCGCCGGTCTCTCCCTCGGTATCTCTCTCTCTCTCTTCCCTCTTTTGTCCCGGTAAATATCTCTCTCTCCCCTCACTCTCCCCATCCTCTCGGCCTCTCCCCTTGTAAGACCCTGACCCGTTCTTTTTTTTAAATGATTAAGTGTTGATGGAGTAAGACTTAAAACTTGAGCTTAGTGATATTTTGAGCTTAGATACACATGAAAGATATGTTAGAGGAAGAATATGGGGCTCTAATGGATGCTCGGACAAAAATATGTGAAAAGTGTGTGAAGAAAAGTGACATACCTTCACTAAATTGGTCATAACGTTTTGTACAAAATAAATTTTGGTATGGGGTTTGAACCATAGGAAAGTAGACTTCTGGGACTTCAATTTGAGCACGAGAATGACCCTATTTGGGGTTTGGATGAAGGAGATATGCTTGTTCAAAGTTGGACCAACAGTGCAGTCGTGAAAGACCGATCGATCGGTCCCGAGACGGATCGATCGGTCTGTGACGGACAGAGGCTATAAATCTCAATTTTTGGGTTTGTTTTGGCATTTCTCTCCTTTCTCCTTTCTCTCTAAAGCTTAGGAGTGAGCTAGGATTTAGTGTTGTGAGGTTCTTGAGGGTTTCAATGTTCGTTGGGGGTGAAGATCTTGCTGTTTCCTTGCGCGAGCTGCCGTTGGAGAGCGTGGAAATGCCTTAGAAGCTCCCTTGAAGCTACGTGTGATGGGCTTTGATGAGTTGGAGCTTATACGGAGCTTGATTCTTGGTGGTGGAACTTCTTTGAGGTAGAATCTTGACTAATCCTTGTGGTTTACTACGATTTGTGTTGAATTTTTGAAACTAAGCAAAACCCGAATGGTATTTGATATATGATATAATAAAGTTGAATCGGTGGGGGTTTTATACGAGTATCGTGGGTTATTTGATGAATATGAGTTGTTGATGAAAAGCTATGAGGTTGATAAAAATGAGAAGAGGTTTTGAAGGTTTTTGTGAGGTGATTAAGTAAATTCGGTACTTGAATTAAAAGGTTGAGAAATAAAGATATGGATTTTCTTGTAAATTAGATGCTGAGTTGAAATGTTGAATGAGATGAAGTTTGGAAATAAGAATAAATTATTTTGAGAAATTAAGGGTTTTAAGAAATGGTTAACCATAAGTGTTGGGAATGTATACTGAAAAATCATGCAACGAGGTAGACGATTGGCCATTGGATTACCCAACTCGACCTTTTGGGTTTGGCCATGTACTCGATGGAATCACCCTTCCCCAACTTTTTGAGGAGGAAGTGTACGTCGATGAAATGTAGTCTTACTGGCTGGTAAGGATTGTGTTGAAGTCTGATGGGGCTGAGTGGACTGATTTTTGGGCCACTCAGGAACAGCAGGTGGACTTTATGAAGGAAGATATCTGGGAGAAAATTGACAATACATGGGCTATCGAAGATGACGAGGAAAGAAGGGAAAGGGCAGCTGTTAGTGACCTAGATGATTTGTGGGGATTTGAAAGCCTTCTGTGCATAGACGAAGGGAGACAAACTGATAATACGATGCCGGGATTATGGGACACCGAAGACGGTGTGGAACACCTAACCAGAAGTGGACGACATTTTAAGCTAGCTCAATTAGAGAGAGGGCAGCCAAGTGGGAATGGGAAAGAGACAGAGCAAGAGCAGGAGGATGTTGCTGTGTTAAGACAGTTGAAAAAGACACAGGCTAACATCAGTATCTGGGGCTTACTAATGGCGTCGCACAAGCACAGACAAGCTATTTTGAAGGTATTGAATAAGGCCAGTGTCCCGATAGATGCAACCCCCGAGTAGCTTATTGGGCTCATTTTGCCAGCCGCCGAACCAAAGGTCATTTCCTTTTCTGATAAGGATTTACCCGCTGAAGGAAAAAGTCACAATAAGCCGCTTCACATCACCGTCAAGTGCCTAGAAAAATGGGTCCCAGTGACCCTTATTGATAATGGATCTACTTTGAACGTCTGCCCGTTGAGAACGGCCGTCTGCTTAGGGATGAGGCCAGACCAGTTCACTCCCTGCAATCAAGGAGTACGAGCCTACGACAACACAAGAAGGGATGTGCTAGGACTGGTGTCATTTGTCATTTGCCGTTTCAGTAGGACATCTGCTGCTGGGCAGGCCATGGCTACATAACTCGAATGTTCAGGCGATACCCTCTCCCCTTCACCAGAAACTGAAATTAATAAAGAACGGGGCAGTTGTGATCATTCATGGAGAGGACAGTATTCACCCTCCGAAAGGAGGAAAGGGCACAACTCTACTAGATAGTGAAGATGATGTGTTGCTTAGTGGTTTTCAGTTTGATAAAGTACAGGTTGTTCAGGCGTTGATGAATGAGGAAGAAAGGTATGTCAACCCACAAGCTTTAATGATGATGAGAAAAATGTCTTTCTTCCCTGGCATGGGATTATGGCGCAAACAGCAAGGTATCCTGAAACCCATTCAGGTATTACCGACTTTACACCGCTTTAGTCTTGGGTATAAACCAACAAAAGAAGATCTGGAAGGGCCTGGAAGGAGGCAAAAAACTAATTATTCTAGGACACTCAATGGACACTTCGTCAAGGAAGGGGAAAATTTCCCATATTGTGGCTTTCCAGAGCCATGGATCGACGAAGACACCAGTCAAAAGCTGCCTGGGTTGGAGATCCTTTTCAGCCACCAGTTGTCTGACATTGAGGAGGAAGAAACAATGGAAGGAGAGAAGGAAGATAAGAAGGTATAGAAAGAAGATTAGGCTGACAGTCTCGACGGTACCGACCTGGGAATGCTGTTCAACGAGAAGATGACTCAGCTGCGTATAACTGAATCGGACTATTTCATGATG
>JAULJZ010129830.1:0-10948 GCA_032270985.1 Heliamphora pulchella | reverse complement strand
AAAGATGGGTTGGTTGTTTGAAATTGGGTTGGGGAAAAACTTGGGTCAAAAAATGGGTTCCTTCCTCCTCAGTGCGAGAAGGTTGGAAGGCGGCTAGGATTTGAATCGTTTGATAAAAGAGAGAGCGCGAGGTGGTGACAACGGAGGCGACGGTGACTGGTTGAGCGTCGACAAAAGTGGTAGCGGTTGGTGAGGGTAGCAGTGAAAGTTATTTCGAAGTAATCGAACCGGTCGGCCGAACCGACCAAACCGAGGCACTTTTGGTCGGTTTTAATTTTAGTATCGGTTGATTCGGTTTTAAATTCTAAAAAAATTTGATTTACAGTTCGGTGGCGGTTGGAGTATCTCAGCCGACCGATTAGAATTCCAAATACTTTCATATTTCCATTATTTCATATATATATATATATATATATATATATATATATATATATAGCAGCCACTTCCTCTCATTCAAGCTACTTTCCATTTTACTGAATTGACATGCAAGCAATTAGACTTCTCTCAAGGTCAAAGGTTTGGTAAATACTAAATTACTGATTATTGAAATTTTCGACTAAACTGATGCAAGCGAACCACAAGAAATATAACTCAGTTAGTGCGGTTGAGCTTTTAATTTTGGTCGGTTTAATTTCAAAAAATCAAAACTGAAGCATTCGGTTTCGGTGTACCATTTTACTTAAAAACCGAGCAAATTGAACAGATTAAACCCCTAGGTGAGGGCGGTGGCGACCGTGGAGGTTGTCGGAGTTGGTGGTAGCGATAGCGACTGCAGAGGTCATCGACTACTGGTGGTGGTGGCGGCGATCTTGAAGGTCGGCAGTGCTAGTGGTGGTGCATGCATGCAAGGAGGCTGGGCGCAAGGAGGCAACGGCGACGCGAGGAGACGGTGTGGTAAGGAGGCAGCGACGACGTCACGAAGCAGTGAAGAGTTCTTAGACGATGCAATGTAACACTGGATCGCGTTTTTTCTCTGATACCAAATGTCACCAATAAAGAAGAAGAAAAATAAAGATTAGAGATTATGAGAAAACATGAAGGGGAGAGAACACATACAACTCAATATCAATTCTTATTCATCAAAGTCTACTTAATATATCAATAGACTCTTTATTTATATCCCTAAACCCTAGTGAAGAAGAAAACGAAAATCCCTAATTAATTGGAAATAAATAATATCTTAAATGGAAACAAATAATATCATAATACTATAAGGAGTGTGAATAAGCTACAATCCCAAGTTAATAAAATACAATGCCAAATCTGATTTTTATTTTCATGTATTGTCTGCATCAAATATTTTTGTGAAGGTAATGAGTAGGATCACCATTGACATCTCGCCACAGCAAGCATTGAAACAAAAGAGATTAGTTATGACATGAAAAAAAGGTCTAACAGCCCAAGAAATGTCATTTAACCTTGATCATCTTTACCTCAACCTTTATTTACAATGTTGTTGCAGATATCTCTGATTTTTATAACAAAATCTTATCTGGGAGCCTGGTGCTTTTATGCAATCAGATGGGCTTTGCTATAAAGTGCTTGAAGAAAGGGCTCAAAGATACATTAATCAAATTGATAGTTAATTTGAACATATTTTAATAGATTGATCCTCTAATGAATTGAATTAAAGTAAGTTGAATATTTCTAGCTTAACCAGACCATGTCAGGCATTATACAGCTCAGAAATGAATTGTGATACTTTCTCTTTTGGGTCATGTATCCCATCCTTTCTCCAACAATCATCTACACAAATATTATTTAAAAGGGAGTTTGGACATCCAACATAGCTGCTGCTATGAAATCTTTCTTCAGCAATGTATCTAAAGCACAAATCCCATTCTTCAAATTAGATCCATCAGAAAAAGAATTAAAAGCACAGCAAAAACCCGAAGGATGTTAGATGATCTCCTTCTTTTTATTTCATAAAATATACCTCAAGCATTTTGGGAACATGATCATTTCAATTCCAAGAAAAACAATATAGAATTGCATCAAGCATAAACTTTGGTGCTCACTGAGTGATAGGAGAAAGCTCACCAAGCACTATCCTTCGACGATTTTGCTTCAAATAACAGTCCTGAAAGACATGCAACCCTTTCAGCTGCAGAAGAAACAATGGCAGGCTTAGTACGGCATGCAAGATTTTCAATTGTAGAACTGTACTACTTTTGAGAATTTGAGACACTCATACCATGGTATTTCAGGCCCATAAATTAAAGTTCATAAAACAGCCAGCAACAAGACAGCATATGGATTAGACAGTGAAATGTGACTGATTTTTTTGTGATAAAGCTTGTTCATGATCCTAGATGTTCCCTCAGATGAAAACAATAGCAGAGCAAACAGGTGGAGAAGACTGTGAAGAGCAACTACTTAACTGCTAGACGCATTCTTGCAAAACTATTGAATTGAGGATCTGAAGATGAACAGGCCATTCATTATCATGAAGTAATCAAAACAAAAAATTGAAGTGAAATAAATACCCTAGTGTGAAAGCCCCCTTTTTTTCTGTAAGTAACAGTGCTAAGAAATACATTTACTTTAACAAAGAAGGCGTGTCAGATACAACACTCCTCAGACACTCCTAAATGCATCTTAGGCACTTCTTAAATGTGTCTAAATTTAAAAATTAAATTTATAATACCAAACACTTCTCGAACACTTCGCATACACTTTAATGACACTTTTTGAACCTTCTGAACACGTCTTATGTGATAAATTTTTTCATAGTAATAATGTTGTGCATGTTTTGAAAAACAAAATTATGCATACTAAATATATTTTGAAACATTTATTATATGAAATACAAGCCTTTTTATTTTAATTAATGATATATTAAACAAAATATTAATATATTTACATATAATTAATACATTAAAATATAAATTTCAAGTGCATCCTAAGCATGTTGTGTCTTGCATTTTTTGAAAATCAACATGTCAGCGTGTGTGTGTCGTGTTGCAATGTCATGTCCATTCTACTTACTAACAGTGTGTAAGAAAACCGAGTTATACCTCAAAATTTTCTTTTCTCTTCTCCTCAGATTTTTTGGAATTCTTATATTTGTTTTGATCCTTTTTGTGGAAGGTTTTGTCCCGTCTTTCTCCTCCTTTTGTGAGAGTTTTTCCTTCTCTTTTTTTGCAAGGTTTCCTCCCTTTTTATACAAGTGGCATTCCCTTAGTGCCATTTTATAAAAATTTTACATATTTATTAAAAAAGATCCTTTTAAAGGTTGTACTACCCAACCCACAAGACTCCTACTTATGGAGGGGTCTACAAAAAGTAACAAGCAAGAAACCTTCTCCACTTTTTATGAAGTTAGCTCCTGTGACTCAAACCTACACCATAAAGGTAGGGCAGATAACCATTGCCATTGCGCCTGGTAATGACTTTTCTCGTTTAGTCTAATTAGTGGCAGAGATTGGGCCTTCATTCTTTACTGTCATATGTGCAAATGTCAACTTTTTTTTCAAAGTCTACCAAAAGAAAAAGCTCACACATTTCAGTAAGTAACTTAGTGTAACATGGCAAAGCTTTAAATGCATGGAGGATGCCCAAACATAAATTGGGTTCTCTAATTTTTTTTACTTTTTGGGTTGGGGAGGAAGGGGGCATGGCTCCAATGGTACCCCCTCCATCTACCCCAGTTGTACCATGTCTCATATATCTAACCACGTGATATCATATTTTACATAAGTATATTGAGAGGATAGAAAAAGTCTATGTAACGCTCCAGATCCGTAAAAGGAGATTTACATAATGCATGATCATAATCTAGGTTGGTCTCAAGTTGACAAAGGGAAGCAAATGCTCATGGCTCACCCCTTTAGGTTTTGACAGAGAAATTTTTTCCTTAAATAGTGGTTACAGTAAAAGTTAGTTTTTTGCATGAGCGCATCTATATTAGAATTTCAAACCAAATCCACCTTACAAGATCTACTAAAGTGGAACCATGGTATAAGATTAAATTGATAAATGAAAATGGTTGATACAACTAAACTGAGCACCAAACTGCAAACCATGGGGGAAAACCAATACACAACATATAGTCATGAGGATATAGTGGCTTCAATTCTACAAATATTGATAAGAAAGAGAACCTTTAGTCTTTTGATGACTTTCTGGGGCTTTGTTCCTTCTGGTCAAATCTGGCAAGGCCAATTTTTTTTGTTTATCTCGGAACCAACTTTGCACCTAGATCGAGATAAGGACAAGTTAAGGGCTATGAAGGTAGCAAATAAGAACATTAAAAAAATGAATGGAAAAGAAAGATATATAGAGTGACATTTCCTAGCATGTTTTCCAATTAACATAGCAAATACTTGAATGGGAAAAGAAAGAAAGTAGAACCTGTTCGCATTTAAAAGCAGATTTTCCACTTAGATGTTTTGAGCGACTGCAAAGTAGGCACGTCAGAAAAACAAAATTAGCGTTCGGACAAGTTCTTTTCTGTAAATTGCAAACTTTGTATTTCAGGTTACAGAATTAAGCTTTATTGAACAATGGCTAGAATAACATGTACCTAGATTGGAGTTACCTAAAACAGGATGCAAGCTCTTCACAAAATTCCTGACTCAGAGTTTTGTCTCCCACATCCTTGAATAAGCTCTCCATTTCCCTAATCTATCAAAGAACGCAAAAAATCAGCAAGTTTGCCATGAAACATGAAGCACATATGAACTATGAAATAAGCAAATTTGACTGTGAGACAAAGAAAAAGTCCTGCACGAATCAGGTTTGAACAAAAAGATTATCCCTAGAGCCTGGGTTGCCTACTTAAAACAAGTCTCTAATCCAAGTACCAATCAGCTAGGAGGAAACTCTACACATTGTTTTTTAAATAATGATGCATCTATATTTATACATATAGTCAATGTATTGAAAACATCCCAAGGAATGATTAATGCCATTAAGCTTTAGTAAACCAAAAGGCAGGATTTATGAGTTAAAGACCATCAGTTTCATTCATAACACCACATAAAATAAAAGTTCCATACTTAATGGAAACCTAATTATTTGGAAAGAAGAGAAATTTTAAGCTCATGCCTAGACATATTAAAGCGAATGATGGGAGCCAGAACAACAAAACAATATGTATTCAAAAGATGGAAGAAATGAGATTGACGCAGGAAATGAAGCACACAAAAATGTTCAAGGTTGGGAGTCGACAGAAGTGTCTATGTACTAAATATTTAAATTATCAAAAAAATATTTTAACAACTTTTATTTCTTATTTATGATTATTGATAACATGTGTTAAAAAGTGAATAAATATTGAAGATTGATATCAATTCAAACTGTTTTTTGTAAATATAAATAAACACTAAAATATAAGGTACTATAATAAATTTAATTTCTATAATTTGATAGTTACTACTGATTTTCTTTTGTTACATAGTTTTTGTTATGCTGTTTCATGATTCACATGTTTGAAAGGTTCCATCTCAATTGGAAGTGAGGAATTTTCTCAATGAGAGTGAGATTCTATCTAGATTCTTGCTCTGAATTGTGTAATAAAGGTTCTAGACCAAATTTGAATCAATCGAATCATTGTTTGTGAACGGCGATTCTATTTTTATCTTATGTCTTGTATTGGACAAGCGGAAGTTGTCAAAACCTAAATGGCCTAATCTCTCTCCCTTAAGCTGCTAACTCCAAAAAAGGAATTAAGAAATAAAAGTTTTTGGAATACGAAGCCCTCAAAAATCCCATTCATAGGGCGTTAGATGGGCGTTAAAGCCTTTGACAAGTGGCAAGCACATGTCAAGGTGAGAAAACTCAATTAAATTACAGAATCTGTAAAAATTATTCAACAGGTTCAGGAAAGAATTCCACGCTTGTGAGATGATTTTAAAAACAAAGATCAATATATGCATTGGTGAATCGAACAACAAAAATGACAAAGAAAGGACTCCATTTAACTCGACTCTTCCTTGCGAATCATGATCTAAGTGACCATGATATCACCTCCAGGAGGAGGCTCCTGCAACTAAATGAGAAAATTTTGAATCATGGATGAGAATATGAGATCCCAATCAAATTAAGAATGAAGTATGAACATGGTGACGTGACATTGTTGCATCTTGACAACCCCTATTTGGCATTCCACCAATGTTTGAGTGAATGTTGCTAAAAGTGCGAGAACTGTTGCGCTCCGATTCTCAACCTGTTGTGCCGCTCTGTCTTTAAGGAAGAGAACAATGGGCATCTAAAAGCACAAGACATGTCGTTGCCTACGTATCAATGTATAGAATCACGTCGATCATAATTCGTGAACGCATTTGAAAAGATGAATTTAAAAAATAGTTTGATAGGACCGAGCTACGAATGGCAGCGAACGTATCTATACTAGGAATCAAATCCATCGTAGCTTAGCGGAAGGTGTTTTTGATTTTGAGATTATCACTGTATAAGGGTGATTCCGTTGGGGTATGAGAATGAGTAGGACTAGGCCTCTTTGGGGGTTTCTGTGGCTGTATTGCTCCTGCAAAAGAAAGAAGAGGTGAGACTGCCCAGCGGGCGTATGCTGGAAAGCCCCTCCGATACTTAAGTTAGTGCAGAAATGAAAGCTCTAAGTATTGAGTTCTCTAAGGATCTTGACAGAGTTTCAGTAATCAGATTATGTATGTCAACCTCAAAGAATAGGGCTTCCTTTTTATATAGAATTGTTAAGTTATGGGGCATTATTGTACTTTGTACGTTAGTCTCATTATATAAATAATAGTGATAAGAGAGCTAACCTAAATCTTGGTTACTTTCTCATTCACCATCACAATAGTTCTCTCTTCCACACTTTTTCTTCTCTTTTCATCTCTACAGTATTCTTAATATGGTATCAAAGCAAGATCTTGTGTAAAGAAGAATTATTAGTATCATTTTCCTTCTCTAACTTCGCACACTCAGGTATATCTCCCTGTGCACTTAGTATTGTTGCCTCTCATAGTCCTTGGATTATCGATTCAGGTGCCACTAATCATATGAGTGGGTCTTCCACCTTGTTTTCTTCTTATTCTACTTGTTTTAGTAAAAACAAAGTTCACATAGCCGATGGGTCATTAAGACTCGTATGACGATAATAAAAATTATATCCAGGGGAGGGCCTCTAGGGCATCATTGCTCGATTCAACTCATCTAGCTTGTTTTTTGTGGCCTCTCTGTCGATGAACTCCCCCAAGTGTCCCTAGGCTACTAGGTCCCCTAAGTGTCTCTCCAGCGCCTTACATTCCTTGGTTTGGTGTCCCCTTTACTTATGATATAAGCACCTCCACTTGATTCTCTTCTTGATCGTTGTTTTCACCGCTTATTCCGACATCTTCGACGGCCAGGCAAAGTATGAATTTTCCTTTATCTGTGATAAGATGCGAAAAATTGGTTATTTGAAGACGGTGTTGATGGCCTCCACAGCGTTACACACCTCCACCTCGATCTTGAGCGAGACCCCAAATTTTTTCTTTTTCATCTTCTTGCTCGGCCTTACTGGGTTGGTTCTTCTTTCTTATTGCTCTGGGTGCCTGGCATCCTCCTCCATCCTCATGTGCTATTCGAGCCTGGTCATCATGTCCGAGATTGGCTTCTTGGTCAAGGAGGCACCGAGCTTGCTTTTAGGCGCTAGGCTGTGCTTTAAAGAAGCCACGGCTAGCTCTTCATTGTAGTGCTCTATATTGTTGTACATCTCACAGTACCTCCGGGTATAGTCTCAAAGGGATTCCTTCTTCCCCTTCCTCAGAACAAGCATGGAATCAATCTCCTTAGGGATCTTCAAGTTTGTAATGAACCAAGCGGTGAAGGCGACCGACAGATTGGCCCAGCTTCCCCGGAGGATCTCAGCTCTCCTAGATTGGTCATGCTTTTGGTCAGGGGTTGGGCTTCAACCCCTTGTTTTCTAGGGCTTCTCGGAGCTTCACGATCTCCACGCCCCATGGCATTAAGAGTAGTGTCACGATTAAGGTCTTCATCTAGTGCCCTAAGGGGCTCGTGGGCAAGTTGCTTCCCCTGGCAACGTTCGAGTTAGCATGGGGAAGCCTTCTCTCCCAGGCTCTTTTAGTGAGAGCCTCATGGTTGATTATGGTGGGCTTGGTCCCCGTTTCAAGCTGAAACAGCTCAAGGTGATGTCGTCATGAAAACCTCTATCAAGGCTTTATCTAACTCTTCCCACATAAGGCGCCAAATGTACGGGAGTGATTCCATAAAGGTATAAGAATGAGAAGAACTAGGCCTCTTTGGGAGTTTCCTATACTGTCTTACTCCTGCAAAAGAAAGAAAATGTGAGACCATATGCCAAAAAGTCCACCTGATGCTTAAGTTAGCGTATGATAAGCTGTGAGAATGAGAAGCTCTAAGTACTGAGTTATCTAGGGATTTTGACAGAGTTTCAGTAATCAGATTTTGTGTAGGCTTCCTTTTTATAATGAATCCCAGTAGTACTTTTGGTGGGAAAATACCTCTCGCCTAAGGCACTGTTTTGACGAGAAGGTACCATCCACCTGTGGCTCTGTTCTGATCCCTGCCACCCTGTGGCAGTTTACTGTCGGGGATATCAGGGTCATGCGAGCTGTCATTAATACAGGGCCGTACAAACACGCCATCCTCATTAATGTTCTTATCTCGGTGACACTTCCTCTATAAATGCTCTGTAGCTCGGCCACATCACCATTAATGGCCGTTATCCCGATCACGCCACCTCAATTAATGAGCCCGAGTTTGGTCTCTTGTGCTGCACATCTTAGCTCAGTCCCCCCATGGGTCCCGTTGTTTGAGCCCAACACGTCTAGGATTAGGCCAAGCCCATCTAATTGGTTTGGCACGTTTTAGGGTCAAACCCCCTTCAATCACGATATATTGGTGTACTGAGGTTGAACCGTAACTGTATTTGTTAAGTGGATTAGATCCAACCTAAACGTGACCTCTGATGGCTTGAAGGTCCTGCACAAAGTGGCAAACGTGAATTAGTTGGCGGCGAATGCCGGAAGTCACTCCAATGATGAAATTAGAAGTGGACTTTATAGAGAGATATAGACGATAACCAAATTGACAGAGTTTTGGCTAAAGAGTGATTTTTCACATACCTTCAACTTTAGGCTTCATCCCCTTTTATAGGAGTAGGAGGCTGTACCTTCCTCCTAGAACTCATGATGGACTGGTTTCTTCATAGACCGCGCGCTGTGAGTGGCGGTGTCAAGCCCATGCGGCTTGAACTGATCCTGTACGGTCTCGGTCCAATTGCATTTAGTGCTACCTACTTAGCCAAGCTACCCTCAACAATTGTACAGTCTCGATCTAATTGCATTTAATGCTACTTACTAAGCCAAACTACCCTCATTAATGTCAGGAGCTCGGTCACGCAACTGACGTCATTCTGGCTTAATCAACTCATCAGTACTAAACCTGTAGCTTGGTTAACCATGTACTGCTCAGCCATGTGTGGGTCGTCGTCCATCTTTTGGTCTTCGTGGCCTGTATACCAAGGCCTTTTTCTTGGATTTTATTCTCAAGTGGGCCAACCCAAGTTGAATTTGATCCCCCTCATTTGCCTGTCAACTCTCTTCTTGCTAGACATAAGGGGAGCTAATAAGTCTATGCTGTTCTTTGGCTAGTTGTGACTGAAATTTGAACGGCCACTTTAGCCTCGGGTATTGGAGACGCCGTTTTAGAGCATTGAATGTGGCGCTCCAATTCTGCCATGTGTCACAAGCTCATTGGAACGCGTGGCGGCATTTGCGTATTCTCAAGGTCAGGCAAGCGTCCTTTCGCTTGCCTGAGGTGACCGTTGGGCACACGGGGCCCTTGGGCTCCCTCACCTATATAATGGGGGCTTAAGCCTTCATTCGTATCTTTTTCGAACTTCACTTTCTCTGAGAGCCGCCTCTTAAAGAAAAATGAGTGAGAATAATTTGAGAGATTAACTGGTAGAGAGTAAAGAGTGGTTGTACTCTTTCACATATAACGTAGTAAAATATTTGCTTTATAGCTTGTGGACGTAGGCCGGTGTAGGCTGACCCACGTAAATTTTTGTATTGATTATTTTTCTCCATTTTTGTGCATAGATATATGCTTCCGGTTGCGTTCGGAAATTAGTAATTAAATCCCAAAATAGATCATAATTTAGCTCTCCTCATCACTCCAGTTTCACTTCAATAACAATTTTTACTTCAAGTGTGTAGTATGAAACCACTAGTCACTTTGTACTCATTAAGGTGAATAGATGTGAGGATGCTTTTTTTCTTAATTACAAAATCATACTGAAAAAATATCCTTGTTTTGTCAATGAAACGGCCACTCCACGAAAGTTATTTGATATTGTTCAATGTTGTGGGCCGTTGGAATAGATGGAGAGCTCTTAATAGCTAATAGTAACAAAGAATTCTCCAACACCTCAACCCAACCTCATGGAGACTTCACTGCATAAACATTCAAGAGTAAAGTATTGCCTTCATGATTACATAACCAAATACCTATACAATATGTATGCCTCTGTGTGTGGAAGTGTATAGGAATATATCGATATCTAGTCGTTCTATGACACACAACACATATTAAGTCCCAAGGGGAGCTGAACACTACGTCTCCCACTTTAGGAATGACAAGTGACGCAACAAGCTAATAGCTGATAGTACATGCATGATGCACGTTAGGGTTAAAGTTACAAAATTCGAACTGACCTCCAAACATACTAAACCACAAGTATTAGTGATAATGTGCCACTTACTTCTTTTACTAGGCCAATAACGTAGTTGATTTTATATTCTCCCTCAGATCCACCTACAGTGCATCTAGGAAATGGGGGACAAGTGATGGGAACATAAATAGTGACCATGTCCAAGTCCGCCATGTCCTTCAGCCCAGGTCAGGCAAGGTGAATGTGTATCAGACACTTGAGGATAAGCCCCAGGTCAGGTAAGATTAGTGTGGAAGAAACCCCCCCCCCCCCCCCCCCCCCCCCCCCCCG
>JAULJZ010129819.1:854-10948 GCA_032270985.1 Heliamphora pulchella | reverse complement strand
CTAACATTCCATGAGATTTAATTTTAACATCAATTGCACCCTAACTGTTTAAAATTTCGTTAAAATTTAACGAAAACCGCCCTTCCCACCCCAAAACCACCATTCCCACCCTAAAATCACAATTCAAACCACATTTTCTCCCCAAAATTACCATTCCCACCCCAAAATCACCATTTTCAAAACTATAATTCCGTTAAAATTTGAGGTAAAAATGGTAATTTTAAGAGAAAAAAGTGATTTGAAGGGTGATTTTGGAGTTGATATGGTGGTTTTGAAGTGGGAGGGGTGATTTTCGTTAAATTTTAACGAAAATTTTAACAGTTGGGGTGCAACTGATATTAAAATTAAATCTCACGGGAGGTTAATATAATTTCAGAGACCACATGGGAGGTCCCTATAATAAGTTTAAATCTCAGAAAAGGTAAATATAATTATCCCAAAAAGCTTTCATTAAATTGAGTGACAAAATTGTAATGCCATCCTCTCGACAAGTCTAATAAGGAAAATCAATGTAATTTCAAAAATTTTAAGAGAGCTTTCAATATTTTTAATTAACTTTATAAGAGGTCAATGTAATTTACCTAATATTTATTTATTTTTTCCTCTATTGATATTTTTTAAATTATATTTCAAAATTTTTGTATTTTGAAATTTTCATATGATTAATTGCATCCAACATATTATGAGAGACATGAAATTTTCATGATATAAAATCCGTAGTTGTAGAAATGCATACCCGTTAGCCTTGCTTGGTTTTTTTGATGGATTTTTTGATGGAGTTAAATAGGATAAAAGAGAAAAAAAATACAATAAATTTTACATATTTTTTAAATACTACAAAATTATAAAATAAATTATATGTACAAAATTACATATTTTTCCAACGGTTGTACATAATTAAGGACACCGAAAGAAAATCTTAGCTCGATTAGGTACAAAAGTCCCGGTGACATCAAGTCACGCCTGGGCAGGAAATCCATAGCTTGGCTCGGCAACAAAAATTCTCGACGACTTCGAGTCACACTTGGGCTTGGAAATTTTGAAATTTCCACATCTCATTGTCGGGTCACAAGCGATCGGATATCGTTGCGATGCGAAATGAGCGCTAAAATGGATAGAGTTTAAGCTAGGCTAGAGCCATCCAAATTGGATGAACAGTGAAAGCCAAGCCGACCTTTGATGACGTGGTAATTTTGAGATTTCTACATCTCATTCCTAGGTTACAAGTGGACTTGCTCGGTAAAATGCAAAGTTTTGCCTGACCAAGGGGACTCGGATCACCGTTATATACTTTACAGCTTGAATGAACTGAAAATGCTCGGGTGATTTTGTGGAGACATTAAACATCACGGTTTGGTATGCTAAGTGTGGTTGGAAACTGCCCAACCTCACCCAAGAGTATGAGGCCGAGCATCATATACTTGCATAAAAATTGAAACAAAGAGAAGGCAAGTACAAGAGTAGTATAAGAGCAACAGTTGCAAGAGGATGAGCAGAAAAACTTGTTCATTGTTCATTAATAATGGAATAGAGTTGTGTACAAAGCGAATAGAGTATGAACAAGAGGTCTGCTCAGAAATCAAATCGTAATTTCATTCATATAAAATTTGCAGTACATATCAATCTATGCGAGTCGACCTCACACAAGGGAATGAGGCCGTGCGTCGTAAACTTGGAAAAAGAAAATAATAGAAGAAAACTGAGCTAGGCAGCCCGAGTGGTTGGTGGGTCAGCTGCTGCAGGGGTATCTTCCTTGGCTTCCATCGCTTGGGCGGGTATCCCTGCGCCATTATGCTCCTTAGCGCCGACCAACTCCTCCCCCTCTACCTGTGTTCCCCCGTGCTCGGATTCGTCGTCCAGGGTGAGGTTCACCGGCGCATTAAGATCTGTTGTGCGAGTGTCTGGCCACAGGGGGTCAAGGTCGTCAAACTCACCCTCGGGCTCGGGCGGCGGCGGTGGAACATCTTGCTCGGGTGCCAGCGGTGGAATGGGAGCAGCGGAGATAGGGGCCACCTCAACCACTTGGCCTGGCAGAACGGCTTTCCCGACCAGGTGAGCGAGCAGAGGTGGGAAAGGGACACCAGGTTGTAGCCATGGCACTTCCCTGTGGAGTGGTGAGTCCTTCGGTGCAGAGGAGGCCCTCAGAGCTGCATCCCACCCTAACTTGAATAAGGGGTTTTGCAAGATCCGGACTTGAGCTTCATACCCGTCCCCAGCAGCTTCATACCCCTCGTTGTATTTGGCTTGGGCGGCCTGCTTGTTCTGCTCCTGAAGCTCGGCGTTGGACTTCCAGAGCTCGTCTCTATCCCTCCTCGCCTCCTCAAGTTGTACCAGGATTGATGCGAGGTTGGCCTCACTTTCCCTCACCGAGTCCAAAGCTCGGGATGCTTGGATCTCGGCGTCTTCTTTGGCCTTAATGGCCTCCCCAACCTGGGCATGGAGGACCTTGTTGTCCTCCCTGAGCTTCAAAGCCTCAACCTCCAGGAGATCAAATTTCTCCTGCACACGGCTGCACCGTTCAGCAGCCTCTACGCCCATTTGCAGGCCCTGCACATGAGATATTAATGCTGCCCAAGCAGGAATGTATCGAGATGCAGAACAAAAAGGTTATATTTAGAGCAAAATCAGCCTCCAGATGCTGGGAGAGACCAAAACGGTGCTCGAGATCGAGATATCCGAGCTCCCCAACCGTTATAAACGCATATGATTGACATTTATTGACTACGATGACCAACATTCCTGTACCCAAGGTACAGTTGACGCAGTACGCATTCAATGCGCGCATTAAATACAGGCAATAAGTGCGCCGCAGAACCGATGGGGCACTGCCACGTGGTAGAAGAGACCGTTGGCGCGCGAGGACAGCTAAGGGAAGGTATGTTAGCGAAGCTTGCTCAACAAGTCTCCCGATCAAAAGGCAAAGTAACAAATCGAGCAAGGACGTTACATCACGTTTCAGCTACTTGAGTTTTCGAGCAACTGCAACATGATGGGGGCAGTTGAGGGGGATCAAGTTCCGACTAAAGCCATGTGGAGCGCACGTGGAAGGCCGTACAGTGTAGCAGTCCATGTCAACACGGCATGTTCCTCGGCGTATCTATATCAACTTGGGCAATAGATCGAGCTATACGGTATTATATCTGAGCTCTAGAGACTTGAGGCGTGAGGGCCGAGCTCAGCGAAAGTTCGGTCCTCAATCCCGGATACATGATGCTCGGCACCTTTGTGAGCGATGCTCGGCATTCATAGCCGAGTAAGGTAAGACGCTTGATCCCTAGGCCGAGATGGACGGTTGACGTCGAAGATCATGCCCCGCAATACATATATCCAAGAAGTGATACGAAGATGATGAGAGATCAGTAATAAATAGGCCTACTCAGGGGTAAAATGGACAAATAGGGGTGGTTTAGCCCTAGCCCAAACTAGACCTGAATACTGATGGATATCTTGATATGACAGAAGGCATTTGCAGAAAGATCTGGCAGAGATATCCAATGATGGCACTGATAAGTCACCATCAAACCATTAATAGTTATGCGATGATCAGAGAGAGGAAGCACAACCCGATCTGCTCGGGTCGGGTCGGACTCCACAGACGGGTCAAGTATATTTTTTCCTATAAATAGCCACCAAATTAGAAGACAAAGGTACCCTCTCTTCTACTAAGCCAAAACTTTGCTGAAATTTACTCTCAATCTCTTCCTTTCCTCTAAAAACACCTCGCCTGACTTGATCGTCGGATGGTCTACCGGTATAAAGCCACCGGCGGGCATCTCACCCCTTTCTTGTGCAGGTAAACACGTGGCATTCTCTCCCGGCGTCACAGCCAGCTTGGACGGGACCAGTGGATCTCAATCATGATCCTCTATATATATATATATATATATATATATATATATATATCATCTATTGGTTTATGCAATCAACTGCTAAGAATTTATCATCTTCTGCTCTATGTTGTTGGTGGCAAAATTATTAAGTATTGTATTGTTGAGGTGTTACGTGATATTGATTATATGGTATTTTTTATAATTAAAAAATTTAATTTATAATTACTTATTTTTAATCACCAAATAAAAATAAGTAATTATATTATTTTTACTATAAAATTTATCACCACGAAACTAAGTGACAATATCAGGTGAAATTACCACATGATGATCCAGGAACACCGAATAAATGCTCTCAATCTAAGTGTTTTGAAGGTCCAAATAATCGTTTGTTTCAATTGTTTATTTTTTAAAATGAAGACTTATTAATTATATTTTCTAATCAATTTTTTAAATATAATTTATTTTATTGATAACAAATCCACTTTAATCTTTTATGGAACATTTTAATTTTAAGTTGGTCTTAACTATTTTATCTGTGATTCTAATAATGGAAGAGAAAAGGTCTGCATTCTACCAAATTCAACCCATGAAAAGTCCCACCAAAATTACTTTTGTATTCCATCTAATTAATACATTTGAGTTTACTGTACCACTCCAATATTTTCCGTTGTATTATTAAGAGCATCGTGTCAACACCTTGTGGCAGAAAAACACAGATGGATGGGAGGTAAAACACCCTTCGAAGTTTGAAATATGAGTATTTAACAGCACCGGTACTTCGAATGTCTGTGTGTGTTGTACTATGGCCACAGTGGTGCTATAAAGGAAAATGGTGGACAAAAAATTTTAAAACTATCTAGTGGGTGGTGATTAAGAATCAGATCCTCTGCTATTCAATTTTCGTGCAATGTAGAGATTCAATGGGCACAAAATGTGATGCAATTATTGTGCTATGTAGCATTGCACAATAATTGAATGACAAAAAAATCCTGATTCGGTGAGACTAAATGAAACAAAAGAGTAGTGATTAGATTAGCGAGTGTTGATTAGGGGATAAAATGAATTGAAAGATACGTACAAATGCACATGCACATAAGAATATATGATACTGGTGTGTGCGTGTGTAAACCGTAGAGTACTAACTGTAAAGAAATTCTGTATACAAACAGCACTGCAACACTTATCTTTGGCGCACCCACCCACCTGAATGCAGAGCACGCCTTGGTTCTTAAAAGGGACCAACTTTCCGTGGACAGAGGCATCTGGGTGATGTAAGTCGATGTCTCTGAGATCCACATCGGCATAAGCGTGGATAAAATCCACCCCGCGATTGTTGCACCGCAGCTCGGGCTCACCAAGGCGGTTCTGCACCACTTCACCTGCAAATGCATAGAAGGAAACGAGCGCTTCAGCCAGGGCTTTCTTGAGGATCCCATGGGTGCTACTACTGCTACTGCTGCTGCTATTGCTATTGCTATTGCTATTGCTATTGCTATTGATCATGCTGTCTTGTTGGGCTATGGCAGTGGGAGTAGGACTCGACTTTTCCAGCTCGTAGCAAAAGAAAACGCTTACGTCCACGGGCGGCAGGAGCAAATCTAGGTTTGACATGGGCAACCAGTGGTCTTGCATGGGTAATGCTGCTGCCACTACCTCTTTCCGCTTTACAACTACCGAAAATCCGCAATTGGAACCCATTGATAGATAATTAATAGCTCAACGTACACTACACCACACTTCAGGCGAGATGGCTATAATATTGATGATGAGTGTTAATTAGGGGACGTGCAGAAGATGAATCTAACTAACTAACTAACTATATATATATATATATATAATAAAAACGAGAGCAGTATCTTGCCTTCTCCTTTCGGTTTTTCTCCATAACACGTCAGTCCCAATGGCTCTTTTACCTTAATAAGCTATTTTTTAAACTTAATTAACAAAATAGGAATTTTTAAATTTTATTTTCCACCAACGTAAAAGCACGTTTAGCAATCACGTTTTAATAAAAAATATTTTTGTTAAACACGCTTTAAGCTTAGACTCCACACAATGTTGTAGAATAAAAAATAATGACATGAAAATGTTTTTAGCAAACACGTTTTTAATTAGTTTCAAATAAAACGTTTTTGTTAAACACGCTTTTAGAGTATTCACGTTTTTTAATTTAAACTCAAATACGTTATTAGTACTCATGCTTTTTTTTATTAAACTATAAGACTAGAAAATATGTTTATTTAATACATTTTATTCATGGAGATAAGAATCTTCATATTTTTAACAGGTATAGAAATGGAGTTAAACACAAACACGTTTTGTGCATATTTTTTATTTAATTTTTAAATATATATTTATAATTAGATTCGTTTATTACGTAGAATTCGATAAGTTTATTATTCATATAAAAATTTAGATTGACTCGATACCTGTAGTTAAGTGATCGTATAATATTGTTTTATAAATAAATAAAAATAAAGAAATTTTATTTACGCAGAAAAGTATCTTGACTTCTTCTCCTTCCGGTTTTTCTCCTTGCGTGGATAAATGCCAGGCCCAACCACCAACTTTTTTAGACTGTTCTATTTATGGAGAAATATCTATTCTTCTAGACCCCCACCTTCGCATTTGAATATTAAGTTAGCTCATAATTATGATCTGAATTGTTGATAGTTATACAAATAAATAATAGTTTATTTTACAAAATGAACGATTTTAGTTTAAGATAGATTATCTAAGTTCAAACTATTAATTCCTCAAAATAAAATATAATTTGTTCCTATATCTAACAATATCCAATTAAAAAATTTATTTACAAAAATAATCTATTATATAGAATTTACAAAATAAACGATTTAGATCATCATTTTGGACCATAAAAGCAACAACTTTTTGCCATTTTTTCTCTAACCGTATTCACACCAAGCAGCGTTGCTTCCCTTCCTTTTTATTTGATTGCTCTTTCACATAAACATAGACTTTATTTTATAAGTCTTCAATGAATGCGTAATGATAATTTGACTCATTCATATTGTAATCATAGTAAATTATTTATACAAAACATGACTATAATCCGATATTAATAAGAGTGATGCTACACATCACGAAAATTTGGCTGAAAAATTTACCCAACAACAGGAAAATTACCAAAGGCTCAACTCAGTTAGTTCTTGAATATGAGCCGCCACGAGTTGGTCCTCCATCCAACCCTGCCCCCCCAGCAGAGCCACCCCCACATCCCTCTCGTTCATTTTTCTCTCTCTAAATATCTGCGGTCGGATCGTACAACGGTGAGGCGTCATTTGAGCTGTCGACTTGGCGTCACTCCAGAGAGAGAGAGAGAGAGAGAGAGAGAGAGAGATTGAAGACCTGATCTGTTAAAGCATCTCTCGGTTTCTCTGCAAACCTAAAGTTGATCTCTCATCAGCTTTCTCTCTTCGACTCTCTCTTTCGTCGCTTGGCTTCGATCCGGCTCAGATTCCCGCCGTTTTTGCTCTCATCTTCTTCCCTCCTTTCTCTCTCTTTCTCTGCAATTCTCTCTCTGTCTCTCTCTCTCTCTTTGCAACTCTCTCGTCCATCTCCATGAATGTAAGTTTCCTCAGGTTTCAACTTCTGTGGAAATGGTGGAGCTTGGAACTTTGTCAAGATGGCATTTTTAATAGTGTGAGAAATTTCTTAAAGTTATCATACATTTTTTTAAATAATTTTGTCCGTCTTAATTTTAAATAAAATAAGTTGAAATAAAATAAGCAACTTATAATTTAAAATTTTTTTAATATAATTTTTTTCATGTATGAGAACTTCTCATATATAGTATAAGAAACTTATTGTACATATTTTTTTTTTATAATTTTGTTAGTCTTAGTTTTCAATGAAATGAGTAACTTATGATTTAAAAAATTTTCAATATAATTTTTTTTTTCATATATGAGAAACTTCTCACGCATAGTTTTTAAAATTTTGTCATTTTTAGTTTTGAATGAAAAAGCGATGTTAGGCTTCTCGAAAGATTTGATCAAAAAAATGACCGAATGCAGAAAGAATTCATGGATTGGGATTTTGAAATAATAACCTCACACGTGGATTGGGGTTTAAGTTTTTTTAAGTAACAACTTGACACGCTACTTCCAGGGTTTTTTTTTTGTTATTTTCTTATGCTTGATGCATATTACAAGAAAAGAAAGAAAAAAATCGTCCACTAAGAACATTCTCACTGGTAAAAATTACTGAGAACATTCACAGTGGTTTGACACCGCGCGAGCTACCTCTACTCTATTATTTTTTCTTACTCTTCGCTGGAGTGGTCTCTCTCGTTCCACCTCTGCAACAAGTTCAGCTCCTCCACCCTCCTTTCCACTCTCCTCTACGACCTTTTTCTCAACACCTTCTCAACGCTGCTCACTAAGAATATTCTCACTAGTAAAAAATACTGAAAACATTTTCAGTAGTTAAAATCATTGAGAATATTTTCACTGATAAAAAATACTGAGAATATTCCCCCTAAATCAACTCATTTCAACTCGTTCTCAATCTCATCTCAATCTCGTTCAATTCTTCTTCAGTGTTGTAACAACTTCAAAACTTTCCTCTTTTTCTATTTACGATTCCCTAAAGCTTGAACAAACCATGGCTGTGCCGATTGAACAAAGCATGGTGATCAGGTTGTCAATGATAGCACTTTACAGCGGTGGTTAGTTGAAAAAAGCACGACGCTCGACTTATAGTTGTGAATCGCAGAGGATGGTGTATGAGAAGTTTCTCATAGTACGTATGAAAAGTTTCTCATACATGAAAAATAAAATTATACTAAGAAATTTCTCATTCATATGTTGCTAATTTTATTTAAAACAAAGAATGAAAAAATTAAGAAAAATATATAAGAAAAATTTCCCATACTATGTATGAGAAATTTCTCAAACTATATTTTTGAAATAGTTCTCATTTTTTCTTAAAAAATAAAACATTCATATTAATTAGTATAATTTTGTTAAATTAAGTTTTAAAGTATATCTCATTTTTTTAGATAATGACAAAATTATCGAGGTTTTTTTTGTTTTTTTAACTTTAACCCAAAAGACAAAAAATCAAACTTTAAACTCCTTACCAAACAAAGAATTAAGTAAATTAGAATTTCTTAAAAAAAGATTTTAAAATGTTTTTTTTGTACTTTTATATATTTTTATATTTAGCATCAATATTGATTAATAGATCTCGACGAATAGATTGTAAAAAAATAAATTTTTCAATATATAAATGCGTAAATAATAAAACTTAATATGATTTAGATTGGTAATATGCTTGGAACTTCTAACATTACCGTTTTTTATATATTTTTATGATCGAAACTATTTATTATGTCTTATTTAAGAAGTAGATTATTTGTGTAAAAAATTAAATTAATTGGACATTAATAGTTTTGTGAGTAAATCACATTTGTTGAAATATAAATAAATAGTAATATAATTTTATAAAAAAAATAGTGATAAATAAATATAATTAGATCATATAGTTACAAATATTCAATTAATTTAATTTTTCACGTGGATAATAAAATAAATAAATACTACAAAATAAACGATTGTTACTATAAAAATATTTTTAAAAAGCACAATATATATATATATATATATAATCCAAGTGTAAAAATATTTGAATTGTGACTACATGTGAGTATTTGAATTGTTATTGTGCGAGTGAACTGTGAGACCCCGACCTGTTTTATTTTTTTTTATATGAATTAAGTGTTGATGGGAGTAGAAGTTGAAACATGACCTTGGTGATGTTGTGGGTGAGTGTTTTAAGCTTGAATATGAGTGAAAGATATGTTCGGGGAAGAATATGAGGTTCTAAGAGATGTCCGGACAAAAATATGTGAAAAGCGTATAACGAAAAGTGACATATCTTTACTAATTTGGTCATAACTCCTTGTACAAAATTAATTTTGGTATGAGGTTTGAACCATTGAAAAGTAGACTTTCGGGACTTCAGTTTGAGCACAAGAATGACCCTATTTGGAGTTCGTACGAATGAGATATGATCGTTTGAAGTTGGGACAACAGTGAAGTGAAATGGAGAACCGCTCGAGCGGTAAAAAGATCGATCGAGCGGTCTGTTCAGACAGACTGTTTTTAAGGCGGTGGAATGGCTTGGAAAGTGTGCAAAGCTTAGCTCTGAAGCTTCCTTTTCTCTCTCCTAAAGCCCTAGACCTCAAGCTCTACCTTCTCTCTAGGTTTTGGGCGTGCTCGGGCTCAAATCTTGGTA
>JAULJZ010129808.1:0-10948 GCA_032270985.1 Heliamphora pulchella | reverse complement strand
CAAGATACAACGATCGATGAGCAACAGAAGCAGCACAGCAATCTGTCACTCCAGCGAACCGAAACTAAGTTCGGGCTCTCTCTTTGAACTCGAGGAATGTAGACTATGAAGAACAGCAGAAGCACAGAAGCATAAATGAAGGATTTTAGGAACTGAGTCTTAAATCGGGTGATGAACAGCCTTTAAATAGGCTTCACCCGTGGTTGTTCGGTTTGACCGAACAGGTATGGAACCGGTTTGGCCCCGGTTGGACTGCCCAATGGGCACGAGCCTGTTCCAGACCGACTCCAACAGTTCAAACTCCAACGACCACAAATCGAACCCTCTAACGTTTCGGTAACGGTAACTAAATTTAAATAATTAATATCTAAATTTAAAATTTTTAATAAATAAATTTTCAGCAAAAAGATAAGGATTGATCTGACCCGACCCAACCCGTAACCTGCGACCCACGAAACCGGATCTGGACCCGACCCCGGCACAGCTCGGCAAGGCCGGCCAGTCAGTCAGACAAGCGGACAGCAACGGCGGCGCGCGCGTGGGGTTTAGATCGAACCCACTGTTGGGTAGGTCTTCCCCCGTCCACAAAATTAAGTACCCCCAAAGAGCACACCTCTGAGGCTCAACTTGGCTTATATAAGCTATTTACCCATGTTTTTTCCAACCAATGTGGGATTAAAATCCCATTTATACTAAATTAAACACTTACCATTTTCTCTCCCAACCAATGTGGGATTGGAATAAGTTACCACTATTTTGCCAACTTCTATAGCACACTTTTGGAGTCAATTTCTCATTCACCCGTTAACAGTTTTGAATGTCAAAAAATTCATGATTAAACTACTTATGAAGTGGAACATACTGCTAATTAGTGAACATGATGTCTTGAACTGTTCAGCTGTTTGTGTAAATCAAGACAATAGAGTTCACACAGAATCTTTCTAACACAGCTTGGTTCTCACGGTTGTGTTTATTTCGGCCCTAAACATGCCTGGTTATTCATGAGTGCTCTAGAGAATTTAGCCTTAACAATTCTCATAGAACCGGCCTAGTTCACACTCATATAGATGATTCTTATTAAAAGTATCATGTCATATCCCACTTGGATATCCAAGGTATAAGAATTATTAAAAGCATACCTTATCTTTAAACATGCTGCAGACATCACTTTTTCATCATAGAAATAGGTAGGAGTTAATCTCCCTAGTGATTTCCCTAGAGTCACACATAATTCAGTTGTCTCATTGAACCTAGATCATAGGAACTCCAGTCAGTTAGGCTGGGTTGTCATTAAGGTGTCTCTTTAATAATAGGCTTTAGTCTCATTCCCTTCGATGAGTAATTCACTTGCTCTCTGGTCAAATCTTTGGTTAACGGATCCGCGATATTATCTTTTGACCTTATGTACTCAATGGATATAATTCCACTTGAGGGCAGTTGTTCAATGGTATTGTGTTTACGACATATATGTCGTGACTTACCATTGTACAAATTATTCTGTACCCTTCCAATTGCAGATTGACTATCACAATGAATACAATTTGCTGGCATAAGTTTAGGTCACGCTAGAATATCTTTTAAGAAATTGCGTAGCCATTCTGCTTCTTCCCCAGCTTTATCTAGAGCTATGAACTCGGCTTCCATTGTTGACCTAGCTATGCATGTCTGTTTGAAAGATTTTCAAGACACAGCTGCACCTCCAAGAGTGAAGACATATCCACTTGTGAATTTTGAGTCTTTCATATCAGATATCTAGTTGGCATTACAGTAGCCTTTCAGAACAGGTAGATATCTGGTATAAGACAATCCGTAGTTATGGGTATATCTTAGATATCTAAGAACCCGAACTATTGCCTTTCAATGGTTTGCCCCTGGGTTATTTGTGTATCTACTTAATTTACTTACTGCAAACGCTATATCCAGTCGTGTGCAATCATTAAGTACATTAGACTCTCAATAATTCTGAAATATTTCAATTGAGATATGTTTTCACTCGTATTTTTGGATAGATGTAGATTTATATCTACCGGCGTCCTTACAGGACGGTCATCTTCCTTGGAGAATTTACCAAGTATTTCCTCAATATAATGTGATTGAGACAAAGCATATCTTTCAAATGTTTTAGAAATTTTCATTCCTAAAATAACATCTACTACTCCAAATCTTTCAAGTCAAACTGATTGTTCAACATGTTCTTAGTAGATTTGATCATTTGATCATTTGATCATCACTATCTATGATGAGCATGTTATCAACATAAAGACAGACGATGACATATCCTTTGTCTATGCTTTTAACATAAGCACACTTGTCACATTCGTTTGCCTTAAACCTATTTAACATCATAGTGTTGTCAAATTTCTCATGCCATTGTTTTGGAGCATGTTTTAAACTATAAAGAGATTTGACGAATTTATAAACTTTGTTTTCTTGTCAAGGAACAACAAACCCTTCTGGTTATTCCATGTAAATCTCTTCATTTAATTCGCCATTCAAGAATGTCATTTTCACATCCATTTGATGTATATCCAAATGAAATAATGCAGCTATAGAAATTAGCATGCGTATAGCTGTTATTCTTGTAATTGGTGAATATGTGTCAAAGTAATTAAGACTTTCTTTTTGTCTGTATCCTTTGACCACAAGTCTTGCTTTATACTCGTCAATTGATCCATCTACCTTCATCTTTCTCTTAAATATCCATTTATATCCATGCAGTTTACAACCGAGTAGAAGATCCACCAGTTTTCGTGTATGATTTTGAAGGATGAATTTAATCTCGCTGTTTACTGCCTCTTTCTATAAATGGGCTTCAGCACTGGACAACGCTTCCTTATAAGTTCGAGACTCATTTTCTAACAAATAGGTTAGAAAATATGGACTAAAAGATTTAGATATTCTAGCCCGTTTGCTACATTTAGGTTCTACGTCCTTTTCTTCATGGTCTTCATCATGGTCACTACTCTGAATAGTGTCATAAGTTCTGCTTATAGAACTTATCTCCTATATAGATTTATAAGGAAATATATGTTCAAAAAATATTGCATTCCTTGACTCAATAATAGTATTAATATGCATATCTAAAATTTTGAATTTGTGAATCAAAAATCGATAAGCACTACTATTATTAACATAACCGATGAATACACAGTCAACGGTTTTAGGTTCCAATTTTGACCTTTTTGGTGTAGGCACTGCTACCTTTACCAAACACCATCACACTTTTAAGAATTTATAGATACACATTCAACCTTTCTACAATTCATAAGGTGTCTTATTCGTCTTTTTGTGGGATATTTTGTTAAGAATATAGTTAGCTGAAAAAACAGCTTCCTCCCACAAATTCTGAGATAGTCTAAAACTAATCAACATAACATTCATCATATCCTTTAATGTTCTATTTTTTTTGTTTAGCAACACCATTTTGATGTGGAGAATAGGGTGCAGTGGTTTGATGAATTATGCCATGCTGTGAACAGAATTCACCAAAAGGCAATTCATATTCACCACCTCTATCGCTCCTTAGAGCTTTGATATTCTTCCCAAGTTAAATTTTAATTTTATTCTTGTATTGTATAAATATTTTCAAAACTTCGTCCTTACTTCTAAGCAAATGGATGTAGCAGTATCTAGTATTATCGTCAATAAAAGTAATAAAATACTTTTTATCATCTCTTATTTGAATTAATTTAAAATCACAAATATCACTGTGAATTAAATTCAGAGATTCTGTATTCCTTTTAACAAGATGGAAAGTAGGCTTAGCTAACTTCGCCTCTACACAAATCTCACACTTGTGATTCAGATCAATATCAAATTTAAGCAGACAATTATTGTTAATTAATCTACATAGAGAATTATAATTAACATGTCCTAATCTACTATGCCATAAAGAGGACTCAACAATATAAGTAGAAGAAGATTTATTCTTATTCATTGCAAGTTTCGGTACAATAACCATTACATTTAACTTGAATAAACCGTTTATCTGATACCCCTTACCCACAACTACCCTATTTTTTGTCAGTACAAATTTATCAGACTCAAATATTAATCTAAACCCATTTTTACTCAACAGAGATCTAGAAACTAAATTCTTATGAATGTCTGGCACATGCAACACATTGTTGAACGTGAGTTCCTTCCCCGAAGTCATCTTCAGAATTACCTTTCCCTGACCTTCCACCTTTGAGGTAGAAGAATTCCCCATATACAACTATTCTCCATCTATTGTTTGATAAGTAGCGAACATCCGTCTATCTGAACAAATGTGGCAAGTAACTCCAATGTCCACCCACCATTCTCTAGGATTTCCAATAAGGTTTGTTTCAGACACAATCGAAAAAATACTGATGTCATCCACCCGAGTAGAAAGGTTATTCACTTTGGTCACGTTGACTTGGGCATTCTTTTTGCGCTTGCTGCAACAATCCTTTGCTTGATGCCTAGGCTTGTCACATAAGTAACACTTGCCCTTGAATTTGAGTCTCTTAGACTCTCCGCCTTTGTCAGTAACATGTTTTCTCTTCTTGTTGTTGATCTTAGGCGCCTGTTCCACAACATTTTTCTTGGACTTCATCCGGATTTTCCTCTCAAACTTGCGGTTGTCTTCTTCTATCCTCAATCGAACAATTAGTTTCTCCAATTTTATCTCCTTGCGCTTATACTTCAAGTAATTCTTAAAATCTTTCCAGCCCTACGATAATTTCTCAATAATTGCAACAACCTGAAAAAATTCACTTAGAAATATACCTTATGCATGAATATCATGCAGGATAAGTTGGAGATCCTGAACTTGTCCAATAACTGGCTTTGAATCTACCATCTTATAATCTAGAAATTTGCCGACGATGAATTTCTTCGCACCGGCATCCTTTGTCTTATATTTGTGATCCAATGATTCACATAATTTCTTTGTCGTCTTAACTGGACTATACACGTTGTACAATGTATTGTCCAATCCATTGAGGATATAATTCCGGCACAGAAAGTCAACATGTTTCCATGCATCCACAGCAGCAACCGCTTGTCAGTCAGTTTCACCTTCAGTTAATGCTAGAGCAGCCTCACGCAGGAATCTAGTCAGATTGAGTGTGGTCAAATAGAACAACATTTTTTTTTACCATCTTTTAAATTTATTTTCATTGAACTTCTCTGATTTTTTTTCGTGATTCACCAGAACTATCGTAGTGACAGCCGGTATCACTGAAGATACAATCGGAACTGGGGTAGGGGTAACAACAGTTACTTTAACATTTTCAGATGCTATATTTTAATTTTCTGATATTACAGAAACAATACAAATAAAGCTGTTTTAGCTACCCGAAAAAAGATTTTATTTTTTCTTTAAAAACTTCAATTAAAATAAACTACAGATAAATCATTTTAATTATTGAACAATCTATACATAACAGATTTTAAATAAATAATACTGAAACAATTACAGAATTAAACTATTGTAATTAAAACCAAAATAGAATTTAATCAACAACACAGATTTATTTTTCAAAAAATATTTTTAGAAAACTAATCAATCTGTATTACTGAATATAAAATCAGATTAAATATATATATTTCATCTTAAGATTGTTAGGAAAATAGGTAACTAAACAATCTGATTTATATAAATTAATAGTACAGACAATGAAAACAGTAACAGATAATAAACTGTATGAATATAAATTAAATTACTGTAGAAAAATTGAGAACAAACAGAATTCAGAAATAGTAACTGAACCGAAATTGTAAATACAGAATTAATAGAACTTGTTACAGTATGGTGATACTGAAAAGGTTGACCGAGGCTCGTGTTTGACACGATCTCCTTAAGGCAAAATTGCCCTCGCTACGATGCTTCGAGTTGATGACAAATGCCTCATAGGATATAACGATTGACGAGCAACAGAAGCAGCACAGTAATTTGTCACTCCAGCGAACCAAAACTGAGTTCGAACTCTCTCTTTGAACTCAGGAAATGTAGACTATGAAGAACAGCAGAAGCACAAAAGCATAAATGAAAGATTTCAGGAATTAAGTCTTAAATCGGGCGATGAACAGCCTTTAAATAGGCTTCACTGGTGACTATTCGGTTTGACCGAACATGCATGGAATCGGTTTGACCGAACAAGCATGGAACTGATTCGGTCTGACGGTTGGACCGCCCAACATGCGTGAGCCTGTTCCTGACCGACTCCAACGACCTCGAACCAAATCCCTCTAACGGTTTGGTAACGGTAACTAAATTTAAATAATTAATATTTAAATTCAAAATTTTAAATTAATAAATTTTCAGCAAAAAGATAAGGGTTGACCTGCAACCCACGAACCCGGGCCCGGCCTGGCCCGGCTCCGCACGGTCGGCGGCGCACGCGTGTGGAGTTTGGATCGTACCCACCGTTTGGTAGGTATTCCCCCGTCCACAAAACTGGGTACCCCCAAAGGGCGCACCCTTTAGGCTCAACTTAACTTATATAAGCCACTCACCTATGTTTCTCCCAACCAATGTGAGATTGAAATTTCATTTCTACTAAATTGGACACTTGCCATTTTCTCTCTCAACCAATGTGTGATAGGAATTAGTTACTACCATTTTGCCAATTTTCATGACACACTTTTGAAGTTAATTTCTCATTCACTCATTAACTGTTTTGAACGCTACAAAATCTATGATTAAATTACTCATATAGATGAACATATTAGGATTTAGAATTATCAAAAAAGATTAATCCAATATAAAGTTATTTAGTTTCAAAGTTAGCTAAAATTATGTTCAGAAATTATTCAAAACCCACTTATATATATACAATTTTTGAATTAAATATTCTAATGCTTAGTTGGTACAAAAGTAGCAATTTTTTTTGTTCTTTATGCTATCTATGCTTTTATTTTCTTCAGCTTTAACCCTTAAAAGATGCACAAGAATTGGCAGAGACACCTTTCAAAATTACTACTACTAATAATTAAAGAATTAATATCGATTCCTGCACTTAATGATAAAATCCCTTTGTCCACTAACATTAAATAAAATTATCTTTAATTTGAAGTTTGTGTTAAATCATAGTTAAAAAGTCGTTGCAGCCAACTTTCTAAGGGAATGAGGAAAGGTAAATGCACAGCGTCGTGCTGTATATGATTTTTTGTTAAATTTGTAAATATATTTTTATGATTAGATTCTTTCATTACATAGAGTTCGTCAAGATTTTTATTTATATAAAAATTTATATTGACTCGATACCTATAACTAACTGATAACATAATATTATTTTATAGATAAATAAATAGAAATTATAATTTTTTTTAAAAAAATTGATAAATAAATATTATTCAATCACTTAGTTACATGTATTGAATCAATCTGATTGATAAATCAACGAGACCTACGTAATAAACGAATTTGGTCATAAAATATGTCAGGAAAATTAATTCCAACACCATGCAAAGTACGGCACCTTCCCTGTTCCCCTTTCTAAGAGCACTTCCCTAGAAAAAGACCAAAAAAGGAAAATAAACAAATAAAATAACTGGTCAAAATTAAAAAATCTTCTGACAAAACATACAAATCTTACAACTTACAAATTACTCTTAATAATAATGTAATTAAAGTTTGATGGTCAGAATTAAACCCATTAAATTTAGTTGCGTAAAGGATGTGTTATTCATTATATTTTTATTTGGGGTGGTTATATTTTCTTAATTTAGTTCATGCTTGTGACCGGTATTAATTAGCAAAGAATTTATTCAATGTACAAAATTCTTATTAATAAAAAATAAGAAAATAAAATAAAAAATAATCTAAAATAAATTAGATTTTATATTGGTTATTTTATATTGTTAGTAAATTTATTTTTATCTTTTGATCAAAAATATTTATTTTCTCGATCTCAATCTTCTTTTCGAGACAATTCAAAAAAATAAAAAGAAAAATTAGTTAAGAGACAATTTTTTTTAAAAAGACAGAACTAAGTTAAAATTTTCTTTAGAACCGACTATTTTCATACCATCAAGTTAGGAAGCAATTAATTTGTGTAATAAGTAAAAATAGTACATGAGATTTACTTATTATGTGGTGTTTGTCATTACTGAAACTAGTAGTTTATAAATTATAATTAATAATAAAAATTGTGAATATTTGATAAATATTATAATTTGTAATTAAAATAGAAAAAAAATAATTATAAATTATAGCAAAAATCGTAAGTATTTGAAAAAACTTATAACTTGTAATTAAAATTAATAATAAAAAGTTAAAAATTATTAGTAATAATTTTGCCAAATACTATTAATTTATAATTGGCCCCGTATGGCTAATTTGCTTATAAGCATGTTTGACCAACATGATTGAAGTTGATTTTTTCGTCTGTAGTGAATTTTTTTCATTATTTAGTCAAAATTTTATACTTTTTAAACTTCTCTCATTGAGACGAGTCGAAAAAATAAAAAATTTTAATTAAAATATAAAAAAAAATTTAAAAAAACAAAAATAAACAAAAAATAAATAAAAATATCAAATCAATAAATAATAAAATAAAATAAAATAAATAAACAAGTAAGCAAACCATGCCAAACGGGACTAATATTTTTAGCTTTTATATAAACAGACGGTACATAATGCACTGTTCTTAATTTTCCTTCCAAGTAATCATTACGTAGTTCTTCTGTATTTAGTGATGTGATTAAGATTATTAAATTGTAGAGTTAGTTGAAAAATTATTGATATATATATATATATATAAAAGATTATGAGAATTTAAAATAAATGTATTTTGATTATGCAACTATTGTTATTCAATTAACTTATTTTTTTAAATGAATAATTTTCTTGAAGGGTGGTACAATATAGGGTTTGGCACAACTTCTATAAAAAGTGTTCACTCTTATTTTTTTTTAATCATTTCATATTTATATCAAAATCTTATAGTTTTTCAATTCCTTTGGTCATAAGAAATTTTAAAAAATATTTTTTAACTAGTGTTGGGAAAAATATTTTTTAAAGCCGAAAATAATTTTTATTTTGGTTGAAAATAGCTTTTTGTTTTTTTAATTTTTAAAATTTTTTGTTCTAAATTTTTTAATTTTTAATTTACTAGGAATTGAAAGAATAAAAGAACTTAACACAAATATAAGCAAATACATTTGACACAAATTAAAATTAAATTTAAAAACTAAAAAAAAGCTATTTAATGAAACTAGCTTTTTAGTGTTTTTAGCTACAAAACTAAATTAGTTTTAAAGTAGATTGTTTGGTAACTTAATTTTTAAGCTGTAACACCCCGATCCTTCAAGGTTTTGTTTGGTAACGATGTTGTCCGAAAACCTTCAAGGTTTTGTTCTTCCCAATAGATCACCCATCCTTGTATTGCTCCCGCTCAAGTACGCTTAACTGTGAAATTCTGCTAGGGTCTCTATCACTTGAAAAAAGGTCTCGTTAAATCTAAGAGTCCAAGATTTTTCTTTTATAGCTCATAAACTCCCTCTCCCTCTCCCTTTTCGCGTCGAAAAGAGAGAAGAAGTTCTTGGGTTATAAAAGAAAAATCTTGGACCATTACATTCAGCGAAACCTTTTTCCAAGTGGTAGAGACCCCAGCAGAACTTCGCAGTTAAGCGTGCTTGAGCTGGAGCAATATAAGGATAGTTGACCCATTGGGAAGAATAAAACCTTGAGAGCTTTGCCAAAAGCGGACAATTTTGTTGCCATGTGAAGGGTCGGAGTGCTACAAATGGTATCAGAGCTGATTCTACTCACCTCCGACTGTGGGCTCCTATCGTCTCGCGTGACACGTGGGCAGGCTATAAAGTGGGTGGGGCGATAAGGACTGACAAGCTACCGGAGCTGGCAGGCTACGGCACAAGGACGTACAGCTCTAAGGAGGGTAGATTGTGATATCCTAGTATCCTATATCGGAAAGGAAGAGGGAGTTTATGGGTTATAAAAGAAAAATATTGGACCCTTACATTCAACGAAACCTTTTCCCAAGTGGTAGAGATCCTAACAGAATTTCGCAGTTAAGCGTGCTTAAGCGGGAGTAATGCAAGGATGGGTGACCTCCTAAAAAGAACCAAATCGTGAGGGTTTTGTCTAAAGCAGACAATATTGTTGCCATGTGAAGGATTGGGATGTTACTTAAACTAGCTTTTTTGAAATTGATTATTTAGATAAAAACTTAATTTTTTTACTTTTTGTTCAAAGTGGACAATTTTACCTTTTTATATATTTGATATTAAATTTTTTATTTTTATTATGTTATTATTTACTGTCAAATTGGTAATACTTATTATTTATTGTTAAATTTAGTTTAAAATAGGTTATTTAGTAAATTAAATTTCAAGTTAATTTTTTTAAAATCGTTTGTTTGCGTAAAAAGTTTATATTTTATTTTTTTCCAAATTACATAATTTTACCTTTTTATATAATTAAAAATAACAATTATATATAATTGGTAGTGATAGTAAATAAATTATGAATAAAAGCTATTTATTTAAAAAATGATGAGAGCTTAAATAAAATACTTGAAAATTTAATAATTTAATTTAAATTTTTTTTGGTCAAACGAGTCGTATTCATTTTTTTAAATTTTTAATTAAAAAATTAAAAAACTTTAATAACCAATCAGCGCCAAAGAATCTACATTCTATTATTGAGGAAAAAGTAGTACATCAAAGAATGATGGTGTGGGAGAAAAAAATAAAAATCCAATAAACCAAAAGAAAAAAAAAAGAACAAAAATCAAATCAGTATTCGTTTGGCAACTTTGCTTTAAACTGATTTTTTAATTTTAAGTCACTTTAAATTAAAAAGTTAAAAAATTCATTTGATTAGAAAATTAATAACTTTTAAATTACTAAAAAAGCTAAATAAGCCAGATGTAAAATTTTAAATATGCTATTATATATATATATATATATATATATATATATATATAGCCAAAAACTAAAGAATAAATTATACTGA
>JAULJZ010129797.1:0-10949 GCA_032270985.1 Heliamphora pulchella | reverse complement strand
CCACCAAGGCCCATTTTTATTTGTAAAGACTTCGCTCTGAAGAGGCAAAAAGTTCTACTCTCCTATTAAGGATTTGTTTGCATGAAACTATAACGAGAAGCCTATATTGGACCTTGTAATTCTTGTCTGTAGGCTCAACATCATCACTTTTTCTGTTCTAGTTAAGTAAGTGTGTGGGTAATTGTGAAGCAGGATGTGGTGGTGGGAGGCGTGAAGGCTCCTTTGAGGAGGATAGCTCAGATTGATCGAAAGACCTTCGACTTCTCCATTGATAGAAGTCAACCGATGGGTCGAGGGTTCTTGAGGTCTCTCTAGCTCTAGATGGAGGAGGTCTCGGGGTTGGCCGCCAAGCTAGACAAGGTTTTAGTTTGCTAGATGGGTGTGGGGGTTGTAGGGAATTGGTGTCAAGGGTCTAGATGGTATGCAATGACAACAACACTGGTGGATTAATGGAGGTTATGGTGGGGGTTGTGTTGAAGCGAGAGATTCTTTGCATCCTAGAATCTCTGTTCGAAGATGTGTGGATTGGCTTTGCGAAGATTCTGATGGATTGTGATCCACAAGGTTCTTGCGTTGTGTCAAAGGAGAAAGGTTCTTTTTTTCTGGTATAGCTCCCTGACCAGAAGAAAGGCTGAAGGTGGAAGGTGGAAGGTGGAAGGAAGTAGGAGAGCTGATTGTGACTTTGAGGTGTTGCAGAACTCAGCATTGGAGCTTTGGAGCATCTAGCCAAGTGTTTAGTTGGTTGGCCGGGACCAAGCTACTCCAACCCTTTTTTGGCAACGAAATCCCGCAAAGCTTGGATTATTTGACGGTGGGAGGTGCTAGTGGTGTGGATGTTGTGGACAGTGGGGGGCTTTCTACCTCTTTATTCTTCCTTCCAAAAAAAAGGTACTAGGCGTATTTTGGATGGAGTGTGGGTGGTTGCTGGCTGCAGACTCTTCTTGAATTGGTGGAAGCTGGATGAGTGTGGGTGTTACAAGTCTAGTTACAACCCGTCGGAATGATGGGCGAGAATCTTATCGTTGCCAATCCACCTTTGGGACGCTGAGGTCTTCTAGGCAATCAGAGAGTTTTGTGGCAGGTTCATCGAAGTTGATGAGGAGATGACGACTAGAAAACAATTTTTGATGGGCTTGCATTAAGGTTAAAAGAAGAGGAAGGGAGCTATCAGTCGCTGTCAAGGTTGAATGGGGAGACCTCTGGTATGACTATGAGTGTCGTATATGGGTTGAGTTGGGGATGACTGGGGATTACAGAAGTTGCTTGGGGAGGGGCGAGTTGTTGAAGGTGGCGCTAGTACAAAAGAAAGAGGTGGCGCGTGGAAAGCCACTAACTAGGAGCGTGGTGACGGATAAGGGTGTAGGGTGGAGTCAGTGGCATGGGGAGTGATGGAGGGAGGGCACATGGTGTTGGAAGGAGCATAGCTTGGGTTAGACAAGTCTCCCTAACGAAACACATCTTTTGGGTCTAGGATAGGAAAACCCAACATTCAAGGTGAGAGGCCAACGCGTACTGGGTTGTTTTTAAATCCTAAGAGGTGGGCTTTACCAAGGAAAAGGCCTAACCCCGTCTAGTAGGGCTCAATGCGTATAAAAAGAAGGCTTGGAGGATGATAATTCTTCAGGGGCTAGTGCCAGCTAGAGTTTTGATTTGGTTCATGAGAAGCTCCAAGTTGGCTATGCCATCCTAAGGTGCTGCTAAATGGAAGGATATTATCAACGTCCATGAATAATAAATAATAAATCGAACTAAAAGCAAATCGGTATGCTAATTCCTCATTTAGGTCTTCCTCGAACCCCCCGGTAACTATGGTAAACAATATAGAAAAAGCAACAATTTCTATATCGGTTCTGGAAGAGCAAAGAAAAATGGGATGTTTTGTTTATAGGAACAAAAAAGTGTTTATGGTCGTAGGGATATAAACAAGAACACTCATTCGTGCCACAAGAATATGTACATACAAAATCCAATACAATTTGTGGATGCACTTTTGCCTTTTGGACCCTTGGCCCGCTTAGAAGTGGATTCTAACCACTGACACAAGGATTTTCAAGATTTTACGTCGGGTCGGACCTTGGAGATCGGGGTCTGGTAATGGGTTTTTAGTTGATCGTAGGCGGAAGGGGAGGTGGCATAGTCGGCGACTCGGTGATGTTTGTCGACAATCCCCAGCCAAATGCTATTCTTCATCACTCCAAGACCAAGTTAGAGTGGTGGTGTTTGGTATTGCGGAAACTAGTAGTTTATAGATTGTAGATTATAGCAGAAGTTGTAAGTGTTTGATAAAGATTGTAATATGTGATTAAAATAGAAGAAAAAGTAGTTATAAGTTGTAGCAGAAGTTGTTGCAGAAGTTGCGGGTGTTTGGAAAAACTTGTAGCTTATAGCTAAAATTAATAGTAAGAAGCTAAAAGCTACTAGCAGTTGCTTTGCCAAACACCCATAGTATCTACTAATGTGGTTTCTATCTTTTCTCTCGATCCTGTAGATCCTTTGTTCGGCTATAGTTTTGTGGATATGTGTGGTTTCTATGGCTCAATGGCTAGTGTGATAAAAGGTAGGTTTTTTTCGGGTGAGTCAAAGAGATTAGAGGGAGGGTTGTGCGAGATGGGGTTGTAGGAGTTAGGACTTTTGAGTTTGGAGGGCTTTTGGGGGGATGGAGATGAGTTGTCGGTAATTTTTAACCCACCACCAAACTTGGAGAGTTGTTTCTTGTTGGAGGCTGATGTAGTAAGAGAGTCTCTGAGAGTGGGTAGGCGTAGGGGATTGTTTATTCCTTCTAGTGAGGGGCTGGAGGGTTTTGACACTAAGAAAGTAGTAGCACTTTTCCTGATGTGTGTCATAACACGAATATCGTACTCTTTGTCTCAAAGAGAGGGATCATAACATGAATTTCGGAGGAAGAGCTAGGGAGGCTTCTTTTGCCAGAAAAATTGTACTCTTTGGCTCAAAGAAGGGGATCATGACACAATGTTTTGTCATCAGATGGAAAATGCTCATAGTAGGTTGAATCATATTGGCAAGATTGTTGTTGAGGGGGTAGCACAGTCGGAGAACGAGTTGATCTCTGCTAACATAGTTAGCTTCTACCAGGGCCTCTATACCGAGCAGAAGGCTCGTCAACATGCTCTTGATAACCTTGACTTTGCATCCATTAGCTCTGATGGTCATTGTTTGGCTTGATAAGGAGTTTAGTGAGGATGGGTAATTGAGGCTCTTAAGAGCCTAGATGGGGATGAGGTTCTAGAATGGCTAGTCCATAGCATTTTTTTAGATGTGTTGGTTAGTTGTTAGAGGGAAAGTGATGGTTGTTATTCAGTGTTTTTATGAGTTTGGAGAGTTTGAGAAAAGCCCCAATGCCTCTTTCATTGCTTTGATTCCCAATATAAGGGGCGTTGAAGCTAATAAAGGATTTTGGACCTATTAGCTTGGTGGGTAATGTCTATAAAATCATCGCTAACCTGTTGGCTCGGAGGCCAATCATCCAAAATCCATCTACCCCCAACGAAAGCAAATCATCTTTCTAAGCATTGAGCCAATGATCATTTAAAAGTTAGACGTGGAGAAAGCCTATAATCATGTAAATTAGGATTTTCTTCTATACAATCCCAGGCAGATGGGCTTTGAGGACAAGTGAAAGAGACGGATTCGTTTTTGCATTTCCATGGTGAAGTTCTCTTTCTTTGTAAATGGAATTCCTAAAGTTATTTATTTTTTGGGTAGTTCAAGAGGTTTGATTGCCCCCCGTTTTGTTTTTATTTGTGATGGAAACGTTGAGCAGGATGATCCATTAAGCAGCTGGTGATAGGTGTAGCAGTGGGATCCAGGTTGGAGCCAGAGAGAGGTCAGGGGTTGTAGTGTCCCATTTGTTATTTAGAGATGACACTATGGTCTTTTGTGATGCAGGTGCAAATTTGCCAAGGTTTCTTAGATGCATCATCTTTGCTTTGCAACACCTTGGGGTCTTCTCGTGAACTTGGCGAAAAAGTGAGATTATTGTAGTTGAAGTCTAAAGAGAATACTGTAATATTCCAATAAAGGCCTCTTAGATTGTATCGTGGTGAAAATTTTCTCATAGATTTCAAAGACACAAGAAACATTACTATGATGGGAGAATGACAGATTTGGGCACGTTATCATTCCTATACAAGTAGATTTTGTTCTCAACCATAATAAGCAACCAATAACCAGAAAGGGCACGATAAATGCCAAAGCAAAGCAAATCATACCAGAACAGCAAAGAGCAAGAAGCAGGAACAACAAACAGCATAAAGCCCCCAAAAAAATCGTCGACAAGTAATGGAGCAATAGTGATGAGAAGGCGACCACAATCTCCAAATTAGTGCAAACTACACCCAACAAGATTATTTTCGAGCCACATACCAACAATCTGAGGTCTCAAAGCAAAGCAAATAAGGAAGGCAAAAGTTGCACAACCAGAACACTTAGCGCAAAGCTGAAGGCGCACGAGCAGTTGCTGAATTCGATCAGAATACCAAAATCCAAGCAAATCAATGCAAATCGACACCTCCATCGCCGGTTATTTCGGTCCCTATAGATGAAATTGGAACCTCCAATTTGAAGCAATAATGCCGAAATCCACAAATCGAAAAAAAAAACCCCTTGAAGAACCGAAAAGCTTCCAAAAATTGGAACTCTCATCAGATTGCCTCTAAAAATTGTGGAAAAATCATGATAATGCTCAGATGAACCAGTTGATCAAGATATGAGGATCAAGTTTCCTCTACAGTGCTGACGTCAGCATGATTACTTACGTCAACAACTGCGATTGTTCTCGGGTGATATCCGACACTCTTTGGTTATGATTTCTTATCCTGGTACCAAGTTGAAGTCTAAAGTTTAAATTTTTAGGGTTAAAGATGGAGGAGGAAGGAGACAAAGGGAATGAGAATTAAGAGAATATGTTTAGGGTTTCTAATCAATTCCCTGCATGTCTAAGTATTTATATTAAAGTAATAAAAATTTAAATTACAAGAATTCCCTTCAAGTATAATCAGGAGAAATAAAATAAGAAAATAGCCACACTAACAATTATTGTGAGTGTTGCTAATATAAAGGCTTTGGCTTTGAACCTTGGGTGCAGTGTCAAATCTCTACCTCTGGATTATTTGGGTCTACATTTGTGTTCATCTTCAAAGCTAAGATGGTTTGGGAGTAAGTGGTAGAGAGGTTTGAGAATAGGTTTGTGGCTTGGAAGGGCCAGTTTCTGTTAAAAGGGGGCAGATTGACCGTTATCAAAAATACTTTATCAAGCTTGCCAACCTATTTCATGTCTTTATTCATTATTCCTGTATGTTTTCTGGCGTCTAGACAGGTTGATGATTTTCATGTATCGGTGGTCTGGCTTCTAGATAGGTTGCTCAAGACTATTCCACGGGGTGGATCCTCACAATTGATTATTGCCATGGCCAATATTACTAAGTCGTTTAACTCCCTTTTAAGAAATATACAAAACTTGGGTGTTAAAGCAGTACAAACAATCCTGACCTCCCCCTCTCACAATGACTACTACTCAACAAGGTGGACACCGCAAACCACCCTCCTCTATGTCAAACCCTTTCTCTATAAGGGCTTTCCTCACTCTAGAGTCATTGAAGGGACAAAAATGTGTTATCCTCCAACCAAAACCATAGTGTTGCCCTTAGTGTTCGCAGCCAAGAAGTTTTGTCATTATATACTCTCTTGGACACTCCAGCTCACTATGAAGTGTGATCCCATTCAATTTGTCTATACTTACACCGCTTTGGAAAGCCTACCAACAAAGTGGCTCCTCTCCTTTACCGAGTACAAAGTTGTTTGCACGGCTCCAAAGGCAATCAAGAGTGAGATTCGGTTGATCTCCTTGCATGTTTCCCAAGAAAGAGTATGAACCTCACTCTGAACATCTTTCTGGCAACAATTTCTGAGTTGTCATATCCTTTTCTGAAGAGAGTGGATTCTATGTTTTGATGTGTCCACTACCTCAGAAAGGGGTGGGCCATGGGCATTGTTCTTTTTATCAAATGGCACTAAAGTAAACCTCCTAGAAGCTTGAGTTTGAGTGCTCAAAAAATGATATGGAGTATTGAGACCCTTGTATTGGGGCTCATGCTAGCCCTTAATGTGTATGCTACACTCTTGTGCATTAAAGATGATTCAGAGCTTGCTGCCAAGAAGACCAATTGAGAATGCCTCTAAGAATTTGCTCCTACCTGTTACCTCACCATTATGTCCTTGGTTATAGTGTGAAGGCTACTATTGGCTTCCATGGCCAAGGATCTAAACTCCAAAGTTAATGTTTGAGGTGTCGAGTTTCCCTTCAAAATTGACTGCAACTTTGTAGATAGCTTTTTTGATTGGCGCCAACCTTACTCTATTTACCTCATGGAAAGTTGTCTCCCTTCTAATGGACCTGATGTCGTTGGGACTTGGGATCCAGAATTGAGTGCTTTAGTTCTTTGTTCATCTAGGGCAACTCTTGTCCCGAGGTTTCAACTGCAATTCACTCGTGTTTAATAGACATCAAAATGCCCTTGGTTCTTGAGCAATCTCGTGGCGGAACACCAAGTTGGGCCAATTTGTTTCAACTCTTGTTGTGTCTCAAATACTATGATCCCCCATGGATGCATATACCATAACCTATGCTAAATTGTCGCTCAAGCCCCGTTTGTTGTTTATCTCCTATGTGTTGGATCCTATTCTGTTCTACATAATCTGTCTCCTGTGTTCTACCCTATTGGAATGTAATCTGAGGTAGATAATGCAAATAGTTGAATTGACACCATTTCAAGTGGGAAATAAAGTGAAGCAGAAACAATCAAATGAAGATAGTTATAGAATACAAATACATGAGACTGAATCAAAAGGCATTAATTTCATCCATAAATGTCTCAGCAAAACCCATCAAAACAAAAGATTACTTCCCTCTTTTGAAATAAATCCCTCACGATATTGCTGCTCAAGTTAAAGTCACCTCGAGTTCTTTCCCTTTTTGTCCCTTGCCTCAACCTCAAACCTGTTCTTTTCCTCCGTGGCTTTAGCCAACACCACATTGCATTCTGTGATTCTCCAATTAGCCAGCTTGAACTTTGATTTGACATGTGCAAACTTTCTACCTCGCAACCATCATCTCCGCTCCTCGAGGTATTCCATTGTTGGCATTGCAGGGAAACAAGTTGAACACACATTCACTAGCAAGAAGAATAATCAAGCAATCAAACGACAGACATATGTACATGGTTTAGCAAGAATGCCTACGTTCACGGGTTGCACTAAAGTTTTGCTATATTCTGTATAAGTAAGAAGATAGCAACGGCTGCTAGGTTGATATATAGCCTAGATTCATGTTTGCCTTCCTACTCTTGGAGACTCTGGTTAAGTATAATTTAATTTTTAATTTGTGAAATTTTGTGTCATAACTTTTCAAGAATTATGAATATATCATTCATATTTGGAATAAAAATACTGAGAGAAGTAATCTGGTGTAATGCGTTGAAGATAATTATAGTGTTTTATATTGTTATGGGGTCAATTATATTTTTTAAATAGGGTCAATTATACATCAATTAAAGAATTGCTATAATTATAATTTTAAAAAAATTATTTCACGGGGTCAATTGACCCCATACCTCAACACATAGCGTCGCCCCTGTATGTATATGCATCGAAAATATAAATAATGTATTTTAACTATAAATATTTTTTTTAAGACTAAGCTAGGAATTCCTCAATATGTATCGGATATTCCTTTCATTAATGGACAATATCTGCATCTATTCTCAATAGGCACACCAATTTGTGAATAAACGTCACTATTTATGAATAATTTTTTAATTAATGAGTATTTTTTTATTTATTACTTATTAAATAATTATAAATAAATAAAAACACATATGTCGGCCATACTTAGATTTTTTATAACGAAGAAATTCTTACAAGGAGGTAAGAGAGACACGAGGGTACGAGATTTGTTTGTCTTAAAATTGCGTGGTCCTGCAAATCTGATGGAGATTAATTTGATGGACTTGGGTCCTGCTGTGAGTATACTTACAGCAGGGGTGCAGTGAGGTTTATAGTATTTTATTTGAAATTTAAAATTTTAATTGAAATCGTTTATTATGTTAAACTCATCGAATATGTAATTTTAATAAAAAATCAGATTAATCAGAAGTTATTTGCTATCTGAACGGAATGTATTTGTTTGACAGTTTATACTCAAAATATTATATGCCAATTAATTTTTTTAATACACACATACTTTGATCAAACAAATAATGATGTCTGATTGATTTGATTTTTTTAACAAAAATTACCTACTTGTTGAGTTAAATATAATGAACGAATCCGATTAAATTTTGAAATTTTTAATAAAATAATACTTATCTTATAGCATCTTTGCTGTTAGTTACTCACAGCGGGGAACCAATCTCATTGTAAAAAATTATCAGATGTCGGCCTTTTGGGTAGTACTCCTCTGTTTCGCTCTAAATTTGGTCAAATATATGTGAAGATAAATTTCTAAGAATGCAGCTTCTCACGGTGGATTGGATCAAATAGTTTGATTTATTTTGTGTTCAGAATAAATTTATTATGTTGATTTAAACCGTTTATTTTATTGTTTTCAATGCATAGAATAAATATAAAAATAATTAAGTTAATCGGATATTATCAATTATCTGAACAAGTTACATTTGTATTAAAAAAATTAATTGTGAAGTCCAAATATTGTTTATTTTTCTGTAATAAAAATGTGATTTTATAAAAAATTTAATGATATTCAATTTATTTATTTATTTTACAAATAATCTATACATTAAACATAATAAAATAAATAACTTAAATTATCAAAATGAAGGACTCTTCGCCTTAAGATTTCAACCCTTTAAGATCTCTCAAAATTATATTATATGAGTTTTAAATGAATTTATAATGATAATTTGAATTATTATTTTGTAAAGTCTGCATAATATATTATTTGTACAAAAAAAATTAATTTTATCGAATATTAAAAGATATATAAGCAAATGGCATTTTTATATTTTCTTTTAAAGCACCAGTGCCATGCAAGTGCTGAACATTAAGTTTTAATATACATTTCATTTTAATTAATGATAAATTTTAATAATAGTTATTATGTTGTAAAAATTCATTTTAGAATTTTAAAAAATAAAAATGTATGTAATTACTATTGACAAATATTATCATCTCCAACATGAAAATTCCTTTAAATATAGCATAAGAGGAATAATATTATTTTTTCAATTTTATTATAACTAGTGTCAAACTCGTGTTATGTAGTAAAAACTCGTGTGATATAGTAAAGATGTAAAGTGCATTTTAGTAAATTAAATAACAGTAAATAGGACGAGAAAAAGGGATTGCTTCTCTCTTTTTATATACTTGAGATGTTCAGCAAAACACTTATAATTTTAACTATAAATTATATTTTTTTGCCAAACACTTATAATTTTTACTACAAAATAAAATTATTATTTTTATTTCAGCTACAATTTATAATTTTTATTAAATATTTACAACTTCTGTTACAAGTTATAATTTATAAATTACTAATTTCAATAATGCCAAACACCCTCAGTAATAGACATAGAAAAGAAAATAAATACTTTATAAAATTGATTAATTATTAGTTTTATTTAAGAAGGTCTCAAAGAGTCTCTTTAATATTACTAGCCTATTTAGCTAGCTAAAAATATTTTAAAAATGCTGTGATTATCTTCTTTTATTTATTTTTATGCATGCATTGAATATACACTATAAGAAAATTGACAATTAAAAAAAATTAAAAATTATCATAAAATATTGATTATTTTTCAATAAAAACTTTTAATGACAATAAATAAATTGTCATGCAGTTGTTCAAAAAAAAAATATATCGTATCAGTATTTTTCAGTCCAACAATTTATTTGGGCTGACAATGAAGAATTTAATTTAAGTTTTGTGTTTCTATACTTTTTTTTAAACATAATCTTTTTTTTTTAATTTTTCAGTTTGTTTTGATGAAAAAAACGAGAAGTATAAAAACATGAACTAATGAGTAAAAAATTACTAAAAAATGAATATATATATATATATATATATATATATTTAATTTATAAGTTTATTTTGACTTGTTTTATTTTTTTATCGTTTGCTTAATTTTTTTACCTATTTGATTTGTTTGACTAGAGAATTTTAAAAAATAAAAAAAGTAGAATTAAAATATTAAAAATTTACTAAATATAAAAATAAATAAAACAAAACAAATAAATAAGTAAATATTTCAGATGAAACCAAGATTTATTAGTAATTTGATCTAATAGATTTAAATTAGTTTATTCATAAAGTAAATATATTCAATTAATAAATACAAAATTAAAGAAACATGTGTAAACAATAAATTTCGTGTCCGAAAATCACGACAAAAAAATTGTAGAAACAAATTAAATTTTTATTGAATTTGTAAATGGATTACAATCTAACGTAATTTCTAAATCAAAGAAAACAAATTCTCTGATTTTTCTCTTCAAATATTGACTCGAGAACTTGACAGTGTGTTCTCGAATCAAAAGACGAAATATTCTCTAAGTTTGACGGAGATTGATGGAACTTGATTGAGAACTATCTTCATGGTTTCAAAATTTTATCCGTAGAACTCTCTCGGCTGCTTTATAACTCCAAGTGTCAGATATCAAAATTCTTTTTCATCTAGTGGAGGACGCACCTATTTATAGGAGTGTATGGGACAGAGTTATGAATAGACTTAAATTTCTGATAATTATCTCAATTTTATTTATTTAAAAGAGATAATTATTTAAACTTATAATTATCTCTTTAGTTTTTTTAAAGAGATAACTATTGAATATCATAATTATCTTTAATTTTAAAAAAATTATCTTTAATTTTGAAAATATAATTATCTAGACAAACTTATAATTATCTCTTTAGTTTT
>JAULJZ010129765.1:0-10949 GCA_032270985.1 Heliamphora pulchella | reverse complement strand
TCGAAGGATCAGATTGCTGTGCTACTTCTGATTCTTGAAGATAGTTGTATCCTGAGAGACGTTTGCCGTGAACTCAAAGCACCGTAGGTGGGAAATTTCATCTTAAAAAGATCATGTCAAACACGAGCCTCAATCACTCGTTTACTGTTTTAGGTTCTTTAAATTCAGTATTTACAAATTTTGATTTCCTGATTTTGTTTACAGATAGATACTGTTTTCTTTTATTTCAGATTTCCTATCACAGTTTAATTTGCTATTTTTTTTATATTTCAGTAGATTTTATTTTGTCACAGTTTACATTAAAATATATTATTTATAAATCAAATTAGATTGTTACTAATTAATATTTTTCTAACACCTCCCCCCTCCCCTTCCCTCCGCTCCTTGCTGCCCTTGTACTCCCTATAAAAAAAACATATCAAAGATGCCAACAAATGCAGTAAAAGTGCTTAAATTTTTTAATCAAACAAATCAACAGATAAAATTTACATTCAAATGCACTTTATGGCGCCAAATTCACTTAGGATGACCAAAACTTTAAATCAAACATATTGGCGGATTGATGCTGTCTCTAAATGCGTCTTAAGTTGTCAAATGTATGTAGAGTTGTCAAAATCCAAAATTAAACAAAATACGAACCGATTTACGAATCACGTCTAGACCAAATATGAGCCAGGTGGAGCGTCTACTCAAATTATCAAATTTTGTCAAGTTCAAGCCGTATTGAAACTTTACCCAAATAACACATCTTGCCACTCAAACTGTCAGCATATCCTCCACTAACAAATGCAACTGAAAAACCGACATAAAATTTATTTATTGACAAATTTTATTTGAGATCAAACTCCACCTGAATATCAAACTCCCCATGATGAATAAAATAGATTCCTCCAGACGAACAAAACAGACTGTACCTGCCACAAACCCGATCAAACCCAATCTTGTTGAACTGGTATGGAAAGAGGCGCAGGGAGCACGCAAGCAAGTCTTTTTTTTTTTCCTTCAATGAATCAATAGCAAATTAGAACAATGAACTAAGGCCACGTTTGGCACATTCAAAATACGAGCATAGACTTGAACGAGGTTTGAGGATGCGCTCAAACTCCGCTTTTGACATATAATATATCGTCGGAATATATTAAAAAGTGATTTTTAATCACTTTAAATTCTCGGTAGAGAGAAAAAGACCAGCTTTAACCAAAGCTCTGATACCACTTGTTGTGCAAAAAAGTCCAAAATAATCACAAATAAATTTAAAAAGACAGATTTTATGTGGTTCGATAATTTACCTACGTCTATAGGTGGCAAAATTCAATATATGGTGCATAGATTACAAATCACTCGACTCTCATAAATTCTCTCTTCCAAACAACTTGCATACAAAATAATCTAAAACTACATTCATATTTATAGGAGAGAATCAGAGACCTAATCTAATCCTACTTGTGCTAGTTGAGTTCTAAACTAATCAAATTTATGCAAATTCACATTCTTCACAACTCTTCATAAAGTTAAATTGATATGGATAAGATTTAGTAACATGATAGACTAGAAGTCTATTCCAACTCAAATAGAATTTGAGCCAAAATTTCCAACACTATCATTCCACAATACCATCGCCACCTCCGTCATCGCTGTCACTCCCATTACGACCACTGTCACCATCATTCTTACACTGCCATCACCACCACAACCACCCACCATCATTGTCGCCATCCCTCACCAACTCTATCACCACCACCCTTGGCCCTCACAAACCCTACCACTGCTATCACCCCACCATCCATATCATTGTCGCCACTACCCCAACCACCACATTACCACCACCATTCCATAACCCCAACTACCATCGTCGCCATCACCTTTACCCTACCACCATTGCCACTACTACCGTCGTTACTGCCACCACTGTTACTCTAACCATCCACCACCAACTTTACCACCACCACCCATGCCACCGACTACTACCCCCTTAGATCTCTCAACCACTATCACCACTACTACCAACACCACCCCATTACCACCGTCACTACTATCACCACTATCATCACTATCAGCACCCCACCCCCACCACTACCATCATTTTCATTCCTAACACCACTACTACTACCCCCATCACTGTCACTAGCATTTGTCAGCTCCTCCAAGCCCCACCACCATCACCCCACCCTTATCTCACATCATCACCATCAACAACTATTATTTTTAGAATTGTAACCAAGCACAGAAGAAAAAAATCGACAAAATAAAAAAGATTTTTTGCAAAATATATAAAATGAGCGAACAAGTTTCAAAATAATAGATGCAAGGAGGTACATAAGTTAGAATAACATTACTAACAGAAATCCACAAGTCTACTTGACTTAGAAATACTCTCTTTATAATAACAAATATAATAAAAGCGGAAACTCATAGGTGCTGTTTGGTAACATTTATATTTTTTTATTTTTTGTTTTCTATTTTTATTTTTAAATTTTTCGTAAATTGTAAATAAAAACATGTTTGGTAATTATTTTTGTTTTCAAAAAACTGTAAATAGTTTTTAAAATTTACAAAATTTTAAGAAACAAAAAAAATGTGTTTTTACTTGTGTTGTAAATAAGTTTTGATTAAATTCTTCCGTAAATTTCAACTACTACTTTTCAAATATTTATGTTACCAAACATGTTTTTATTTTTATTTTTTTATAAAAATAAACAAAAACATGTTTTTTATTTTTTGTAAACAAAAAATAAAAAATTGTAAACGTTACCAAACGGGCCCTTAATAATTTTTATTAATCATAAACTAAGTATTTCTAAGGTTTATTATAATGTATTTATAAAGGCCAAACCATAATCAAACAAGGAAACTATTAATTAGTGTAGCACAATCTTGCCAAATTCGAAATTAACAAAAAACAAATATCAGAATGGCAAATTTGACTTAAGGCCAAATTTGACTACTAGAAACATATTTAAACATGCCAAAACAAATGTCGCTAAAAACAATTCTAGAAAAATTTATTACTAAATAAGAATTTTCTAAAATGACAAAATCACGGTACATAGTAATAAGTCTGTTCGTTAGGTCATTTCCAGTCGAACATGGGCCTTTTGAGGCTAATTATCCATGTTAGCTCCTAAGGGTCTGTTTTAGTAATTTTAATGATAACACTACTTTTCTATTTTAATAATCCCTCATTAAAATATTCCTTTCTTTTTTATTTTCCAAATTTTCTTAGAAAGGATTTAAAGATTCAAATGAATGTAAAATCATCTTTTGTTTAAAATAAATATTGCAAGTGTTCAAAACTCAAACAAAACTTTTTTTTGGACCAAACCAAAAGTGTCGACACAAACACAAAATGGGTTTTCACATTTTTTTAGTATTTATATTTTCTCAGTTGGTTTGGCCAAAGTGTCAACACTTTTTTCCATTTGTGTCGACACATTTTAATAATTCGTTTGAGTTGTTTGAGGAAGAAGTTGGCCGTGTTGTCACATTTTTTTCAAAGTATCGACTCCTTTTGACAAGAACATCACGAGCTAGACCAAGGAGGCAACTGTGTCGATAACTTCCCAATTTGTGTCGACACAATTTGGAAGAACCATTGGAACACTTCAACTGTGTCAACACCCTGTGGAAGAATTCAAAATTTTGTGAGAGATGGGTTTTTCAGTGTTATAATCTTGGCATCTATGAATATTTAATGCCTCTACCCACTTTAATGAATACTATTTATCCAAAGGTTTATATAAGAGTTGAATGCTTTAATTTCAAGACAAAAATAAATATATTCAGAGCAATCAATCTAGAGCATTCAATTGTTTGTCATAACTCCTATATTCTCATTCCTTGTACATCTTTTCCAGATTTGTAGAAAATGAGTGATTGTGATTTAAAATCTTTTAGATCTTAATTTCTTATTGTGTGGCCCTTGCGTTGATTGAAAGTATGAGAACCATATTTGTATGAAGTCTTCCTTTGGATATTGCAATCATAAGATGTCTAATGCACTTGTAAAATATTCGGTTGTAAAGACATTTTGAAGGATAGTAAAAAATCTTAAAAAGAATCTTAGGAAGTGGACGTAGGTTTGGATTGAAACGAAACCACTATAAATCTCGTGTTTGCACCATCTTCCTCTCTCTCTTATTTACTTCTTTTTTTTGTTATACATTAACTGATTGTGGCATTTATTTTATTTTTAATGTTTCTTTACTACAACTTTTCATCTAAATATCTTAGAATAATTTATTTTGTAAATTTGGTATAATAGAAATTATTTTTAGAAACCTAAATCACCCCTTTTGAGTAACATGCCAACTTCGGGTCGTGTCTCTACTATCACCTTTAGTTTTTTCACTATCTTAAGCTTTCATTAAAGAGAAGCCCGTGAGCTCTACTTCATCATCCCCGACTTGGAAAGAATTTACTCTCGAATTTGAGTTCTCATCAGAAGAGCTATCACCTCATAACGGGATCAAGTGCTCCACAATAAATACATTTGAGGTTTGAATCGAACTTGGAAGATTCAATCAGTAAGGATTTGGATTAATCTTCTCGATAATCTCCACATGGCCAATTTTGCGAGTATCTAGTACGTTATATTCCCTTATTGAGAATCTATCATTTGGTGAGGATAGCATGCACAAACTCACCCACTTTGAGTTCGACAAAACATTATTTTTTGTCAGCTCGCTCCTTGTATCTGGAAGCGCTCTCCTCTAACTTCAACTGTGTGGTTTTATGAACTATTCACAATTGATCAATAAAATCCTCTGGTTTGACATAAACTCACTTCAAATCGAGAACAGGTTCATGATCGAGCAGGGATTGCAGGTTAATTTCATACATAATTTGATAAGGCCAAAGACCAGTGTTATGATTGACGAAATGGTTGAAGGCAAATTCTGCTTGGCATAATTTTAAATCCCACATCATGACGTGGTCTTAAACTAAGCTCCTCAGTAGTTAACCCAATGATCGATTAACCACTTTAGTTTGATCGTCTATTTGTAAATGATAGGCACTACTAAAGTCCAACTTCGTATTAGTAATCGTCTATGGACAACGCCAAAAGTAGCTAAAAAGATGTGTATCCTCGTTAGAGACAATAGAGCTATGCAATACACTAAATAAAAAAATACATAAATATAATATCACATAATTAATACTTCAAAACTACCAAATAATTATTCGTCTCTCTCATGAATCATTCCACGGTGTCTTAAAACCCTTGATCCGAGAGAGAGGCGAGTGTTGGTCATGAAGTTTGGGTGCGTTGACTATCAGCGCAAGTCACTTGCGGAGATTAGGAGGCTTGCCATGCAACTTGTAAACTTTTTGAAAGTATAGTTGGGCCACCTTTCACTGCATTTGTCGTCTTTTTACACGTTATAAAATGCACCATCTTGAAAAATTGATCAACCAAAACATATATGGAATCATGGCCTCGTTGGATGTGAAGGAGACCTAACACGAAATCCATGATGAAGATTAGACCATGGCTGAGAAGGAATCAACAGAGGGATCTAAATGCCTGCATTAATAGCAACTTCTTTGTATACTTAGCAAATGTGACAGCCTTCCACGAATTTGAAATTTCTTTCCCCATAAAAGGCCAATAGTAAGATGTTGCTATCAACTCGTAGGACTTGTACCTCCCCACATGGCTTTTATTATGAAACTCATTTATGATTTGCAACCTTAAATTGGAATTTGGGATACAAAATTGGTTTCCTTTGAACATGAAGTCCTTTTGAATGTGATAACGAGATATTCTGCCATCTGACAAGCTTTCTAATACATTAGAAAAGAATGGATAACTCACTAATAATTTACAGAAGCTATCAAAACAAGTACTTTTTCTATGAATAAGTGTAAGAAAAGAAGCTCAATGGCTAACGGCATTAGCCACCTGATCCAAGGCCTCAAAGTTGTGCTTGATAATGAATGAGAACTGTTAGATATAAATGGGCATGCCGGTCAGACAATTTGTCTTGGCTATTAAGATGCCTTAAAGCCTCGTGATCTAAGTATAAGACGAAATTTTTGTGACTCAAGTAGTGATACCAATGCTTGAGGGATTGTACTATTGTTAGGAATTCCATATAATAAGTGATATATCTTAGTTTAGCATCGTTCAATTTCTCACTGAAGTAGGCTATCAATTTGGAATTTTGGCTAAGAAAAATTGGTTCCAATCCCTACTTTTGATACATTGATGAATCGCAATGCAACTCAAAAGGTTGTGAGAAATCTAGCAAAATCAGCACTAGTGCAGAGATTAGCTTCTACTTGGTCGCTTGAAAGGCCATAATTGCTTCTTCTATTCATCTAACTTTTATCCCTTCATGCAATATGTGATAGAAGTCATTGTGGTATTGAAGTGGGGATGAATCGATGATAGAAAGTTGTCAATCCATGAAAACTATGTATATTAAAGAGGCTTTTCGATTGTGGTTACTATTTGACTACCTCGATCTTGGATTCGTCCACAATAATCCCATTCTTGAAAATAACGTACTTTAGGAATAAAATACAATTTTTCATGAAAACACACTTTTTGGTGGTTCCGAAGAGTTGTTCACACCTCAACACAACTAGGACCTCTTGATATGCTACACATGTAAATCTAGGGTGACACTATATATTTAAATATCATCCAAGTAGATGACTACAAATTTATCTATTAATGGCCGCAACACTTGATTCATCATATGCATAAAGGTGCTTGGCGCATTTAATAACTATAACAAGCTATTCATAAAGACCCTCTTGAGTCTTGAAAGCCGTCTTCCACTCATTGTTGGGTCTAGTTCGAATCTTGTGGTACTCGCTTTTTAAATCCAACTTGGTGAAGATCATAGCACCTGCAAATTGATTAAGTAAATCGTCCAGTCTGGGGAGTGAAAAATGGTACTTGACAATAACCTTGTTCATTGCCCTACTATCAACACACATCCTTGATATATGTGTTATCTTTCTTTGAAATGAGCAATGCTATGACAGCACAAGGATTGATAATTTCCCTAACAAATTCCTTAGATAATAATTTTTTAACTTGCCTTCTTAGCTCCTCATGTTCCTTCAGACTCATTCGGTAATCAAGTTGATTAGGCATATTTACGCTTGACACTTAAACAATTTGGTGTTGCACTTCCCACAATGTAAACAATCCAATGGGAAACTCTTTAGGAAATACATATGTAAATTCTTTCAACAATGGTTAGAGAAGTACTGGCATCATTGCTTCCTAGTTATCTACAGGATTTCCTTTGGCTACTAGCACAAAAAATGGCTTGGTGTCGGTAATTTTTTCTTTGAATTGTGCATGTCTCAAACCCCTACTGATGGATTAGATACAACCTTTTTAGTTGGCAATAACACAATCTTGGTATTATCAAATAGTAAGCTATAAGTGTTACTATGACCATCATGTTTAATGTTACGATCATATTACTACGGTCTACTCAATAAAACATGACATGCATCCATGACAATTATGTCACACCACAATTGGGCTTTATATTTAGGGCTAACAGAAAAAAAAAATCAAGAACCTTTTAGTAACTTTTATCTCGTTTTCTTTCTTAAACCATCTTAATTTATAGAGTTTAGAATGTTGTTCCATCTTCAACCCTTACCTTTGGACTACCTCATTTGATACCATATTTTCATAAATTTATTAATAGATCAAGGAACGACACACATTCCCATTAATAGTACAGGTTGACAAAAAAATATTATTGTGCAATCATGAGTCTCTATTAGTTTCTCGAGAGGTTAGACATACTCTTCAAATAACCAAGAGGGGTCCTTAATCATTAGCATCCTCATCTTCTTGATACTTTAAGGAAAGACTAGAATCGTACTATGGGGTCTACTCAATTTGATCACCTATTGATTCACATGTCTCTAATAACAAAACCTTGTCAGGACTATTACCTTTTTGGTAGTTTGTAACACAATGTCTAGGTTCCTTGCCCTTAAAGCAACGCGTACCATCAACAACGATGTTATAGGGTTGTAACATTACTATTTTTACTACTAGTGGGGTACCTATAGTTCTATTTGGTGGGTTGGAATTTTTCGTAGCACAGTTAAAATTGGTCCAATTTCAATGGTAGCTCTACAACAGAACTGCTTCTCTAATTATAAGGCTTTTTTTATGGGCCTCCAAGAGTGAATATAGATCAAATAGGTTGAGAGTGTCTTGAAAGTGATGACGCAACCCCTAATATAGCGTGACACCAACTGCTCCTTGATTTCAAAAGCTTGTTTCTGGCAAAAATTTGATAAAACTCAATAGTATAATCATCTACAAAGTGTGTTCCTTGACTCAAGTTCTATGACCAATGATACATCAATCAAAAGTATTTATGGAGAAAAAAAAGCAGCACACGTGTTTCTTTAGCTTCTCTTATGAAATAATTTTATGTTTACCCCATTTGGTCCTATTCAACTTGACTTCCTACCATCAACTAACTGCCTTACTTCAGAATTTAATAGTTACCAAGAGAATTGTTTGTCATCGGGAACCTCCTTGAACTCCAGAACTTCTTTGAAAGTACCAATATATTCAGAAAACTCTTTTAGCATTAGACACCCAACACTGATAATCATAATTATTAACCATGAATCCCATGCCCATTTTCCTCGACTATTGGTTAGCAAAATCGCTAGTCGCACAATCGTCATTCAAAACCTCCTCTTCTACAATGGAACGTCGATTAGGTTAAAAGTTGCGAGATAGAACAATTGTGGTTAAGGTAGCCATATATGCTCCATTAGGGAAGTGATGGACTCCTCTATGGGTGTCATTAATTCGTTCCTCTACTTAGGCTTCTTGTGTAACGTTATCTCGTTCATTCACCACATCGACATTGACAAATCTTTCCCATCGTCCCCTGATTGCAACTTCACCTCGTGGCATAATTAGGACATAGACATGGGTTTAGCTCTAATGGCAACTAGAGAAATATTAACACTAAAATCCACAATCCTACTTAAATTAGAGATACTATCTCTGATAAAAAAATACAATAAAAGAGAATTTTTTTAATAATTCTTATTAAACATCAACTAAGTAGCCTAAGGCATATTGCTAAATCCTAATCGAACAAGAAAACCATCAATTAGGATAGTACAATTTTGCCAAATATAAAATTAAAAAAAATTACCAAAAACAATAAATATTTAAGACCAAATTTTGCTACTAGTTACTACTACAATAATAGTTAAACATCACACTTATAAAATAAAAACATTTCATTTTTTAAAATGTGATTAAAAAATTTGAAGTAATCATTTAATTTTATTTTAATAAATAAAATATGATTGTATATATATTATCACACTTACGAATCATGAGATATTTAATATTTTTTTAATCTCAATTTTGTCATAAATGTGATTAAAAATTTTGTAAAGAATTCATTAATCTTAAACGTTCCAATACTAAAGTATTCAGATTCTCACTTCATCTCCCAAGAAACCCCAGCAACACAGCAACCGTGCCGTTCGACGTCTTCCACTGTTCGTCTTCCTCTCTACCGTTGCGTGCGCCGTTCGTCTTCCACCGTCACGTGGGCCGTTCGTCTTCCACCATCGCTGCGCCGCTCGTCTTCCACCGTCGCCGCGTCGTTTATCTTTTACCGTCGTTACGCCATTCGTCTTTTACCGTCTTTTCGCCATTCGTCTTCACGCCACTCGTCCAGGTTGTTCCTCTCTCTCTCTCTCTCTCTCTCTCTCTATACATATATGTCTGTGTATTAATTTATGTAAATGTTATCTGAAAACGTAAGGGTCCTCTAAGTGTTTGCTAAAATGTCTGACTCAAAAAGTTTGCAGATTCTTTTCACATGTAGAGGCTATGGCCAGGTTTACAAACCGTCGGAGGTCATGTATGTGCAGAACCTCATATATTTTGTATAAAGGTGATATGTTTTCCTTTATGCCCTTTTATTCCTAAGTTATGACTTTGTTTTGGAAGAATGATCTGTGTTCACACTCTTGAACATTAGAGATCCAGAGTCCTGTTTGCAAGATAAACAAGGGGATTATTTGGGACAAGCCAGGTTTTTCTTACTTATCAAAAATAAAAGAAAATAAAAAAGAAGCCTAGTTTATCCCCAGATTTTACAGATCTGCTCGTTGTATGGATATGTGCATTTAGCTGCTTATAATGTCTTTAGTGGTCTTGATTGTGTTTGCTCAATGTTTACATGATATTTACATATTTTTTATTCCGTTTTTTAGTTAGTTCGGGAAAAAAAATTACACTGAATTTGCACCATTTAGACCTAAGTCCAGCCACACAATTAGAACTTCAACAATGTCACTCGTTTGATTTGGTGAAACATCACCACAAGTTAAAAATGTCTAAAAAACCTATAATCCTTCAATTCCTATACATGGACTTCCTTTTGTGACATACTATTTGAGTTCAAGGACTGTTACGCAATTGGCTAGTCAAATTCTCAATATTCATGACAAATATTTTGAAGCCAACTCTTCAGTTTTTTGGAGTCATTTGACGCGATTACCTAAAGTTTTGAAGAATGGCAGTAAATAATAGGCAGACCGTTGCCTTGCTATATAGCTAAAAATTTAGTTGATTGCTTATAAGTGAATAAGGGTAAGTGCCGCATTTTACACTATGTAACACTTTTCCCCCTTTTCCCCCTTTTCCCCCTTTCACCTCATTTGGGAATTCTTCAACCAACCAAAGGACTTTAGCATCTCCAATTATGTTTATTCCCTGTTGACAGAGAGTATCAGCCAGAACCAACATTCACCCTCTTCTATACTAACAAATTTAAACGATCTTTTACAAAAAATAATACAGACACGCTACAGTAAAGAGGATGGGGTTCCTAATATCCATAAGGAATAGTAGAAAGGAACATTTGACCTTGTTGAAAGAGGCAAGTTGAACCAACATATGCAACTGCAAGCCCAAC
>JAULJZ010129764.1:0-31977 GCA_032270985.1 Heliamphora pulchella | reverse complement strand
GTACTCTTTCACATTCGACATAGTAAAATATTCTTTTCTATCGCTCGTAGATGTAGGTCAGTGTGAGCCGAACCACGTAATTCCTCGGTGTTCATCATTTTCTGCTTTTTTGTGTGTAGTTTTGTTTCCGTTCGCGTTCGAAAATTGGTATTCAAATCCCAACAATAAGTGATAGGTGTCAGTCTGTCATAGCTGAATGGCTGAGCGTAGCAGCCCGGTTTATCTTTCTCGTCTAGCCTTAAACCAGTTACCTAACTGAACGCCGTAACTCTCTCCGTGACTTGGGTGCACACTTTCGTGATTAATAGCCGAGTCAAGGACATTGTCCAGGATATAGAAGATCCCCTAGGCAAGATATAGGGGATCAAGCCCAATCGATGCTCGGGGCTCCAATATACCAATCCTTACACCCCGACAACAAGAATGCAAATAAGAAACCCTAGTACTTATACTTTTTATCATATATAGAGAGAGATTGACTTAGGTAACAGAGGGTAGTCGACAGTCAACCCATCGGTGTCAAGTTTTTATTTTTAATCTTTCAAATCCTGCGGAGCAGAGGGAGGGGATCGATCAAACAAATCAACTATTAGTCAAGGTCGCTGTTCGCTCGGATCTATCCTATTAAGGTATCAATAAGCTTATCATTGGTAGAACCGGCTCAACATGAACTCCACTAATATTTTTATAGTGAATGTGTGGTATATTAATTTTGGAAAATTATTCAGTAATTATAAAATTTTATAAAATATTATTTATGTATTGCGCTCCTCCAATTATTATAAAAGAAAACACTTCACTTATAAATGTAGAAAGCAAGGCCCTGTAAATGCATATTGGGTATCCTCCTTTGTAGAAAGTATATAGCACATGCAAAAAGATAAGATACATGGTAGAAAATTAGAAATATAGATGAGATTGAAATGTACTAAATAGCAATAAGATTTGAATATATATACATATAGTATAGCATAGCAAAAGATAAATAATTGAATGACAAGTAAGAATAAAGTTTAATTTTTTAATTTTTTACAATCCCACATTCTTCTAGTATTAGTTCTCATCCATTTAATACTTTAAATACCATATAACTTATTCAATTTGTCTAATACGAAAAATAAATAACGGCGTACTAAAAAATAATTAATTAGGGCACAATATTCTTTTTTTAAATTCTAATTTTTGGTCAAAGAAACAAATAAAAGATTAGATTAGATAAAAAGGACTTAGCGAAAGGTATAATGGGTTATTTGTTTATTTTATCTTTCATATATTTATTTTTAATAAATTTTTTTTATCATTTAATTAAATTATTATACTTTTTTGACTACTTTCTTTTATCAAAATATGAAAATAAAAGAAAAACGTAAAAGGACTCTAAAAAGAAGAAAAAAAATTAGATTTTGTGTTGTTTATTTTTATTTTTAGTAACCTTTTTCATATTTTGATTAAAAATTTTACATTTTCAATTTCTCTCTTTGAAAAACGATCAAAGAAATTAAAAAATAAACTTAGGCAAAAAAACTCTAAAAACACAATAAATAAATAAAAACATTAAAAATTATTCTAAATGGGAACATAATACATTCTCCAACTGTTGAAAGTTAGGAATCGAAATAGGTCAGTTCTCGTCTTCTATTTTATCGTGGTGGGAACGAAACATAAAAATTCACAAAAAAGTAGGCCTGAAAGTAAAAGTAATAAGTTTTTTTTTTTTACCCCTGGAACTGGATCGTAGCGCAATATTGAATACTAAAAGATAAGCACCTATACCTAACAAGATTAAGTGAATACCTAGCTAGGAATTCGCCAATGATGAGTTGGGCAACCACATGCTCCACCGCTTGAGAACAAGCAAAGAAGATGCCAATAAGCAAGTAAGAATGTAGCTCGTTGGAAATTTCAAGAAAAAAAAAAGGCGGAGTGAGAATATATTTGGAATAATTTATAAACTTTAAGAGAATAATGCTAATAAATGTTAAAGTTAGAATAGTAAGTAAAAAATAATATATATTTGATGAATAACTCAAATTCAAAATATCTAAAAATAGAGATTAAAAATAAGAAATAAATATAATAATTTATCTTTAGGCTAGTTATATGTTAAAAATTAAGTTTGATTATATATATACACACACACAATTTTATTTATTTTATGTAATTGGCCAAACAAAAAAAAAAAGCAAAAACAAATATTATTCTCACTCCACGTATTATGAGGAATGAAAAAAAAAATTTTAAACAATAATATAGTGAGAACATGTGAGAAAATAAAAGGTGAAAATGGGGTTTTCCATTTGGAAAATTATTACTATGGAACAATTTGTTTCATTTTCCTCGGTGCATTGCCCCAAATTAATTTGGGTAACATATTTGTGTGAATGTCACCACTTTTAATATAAAATTCACACTAACGTGTGATTCAAATTATTTTAAGACAATACATAAAGGGACAAGAAATAATTTTTCCATGCCACGAGACTTGTCTACCAGTTAGTATATTCATAAGTATATTCCTCTAACTTCCTACGTTGCAAGAGAACTAAACAAAAACTAGCGCGCGCGCGCGCACATATATATATATATATATATACACTTAGATATGTGGCTCTTTTGATACGAGTGTAATATCATTTTTATAATTTGACAATGTTAAATATTTTAAAATTAAAAATATATATATATTTTAAAAAATTTATGTTGAGAAATCATGTATAAAGTGGGTGATTATATTCTTCTTTATTAGAGCCTTGGCAGTTCAGTAGTTTCATACCTTCTTATAAGGCTTCTCACCTAAGTAGTCCGCAGTTCGAGTCCCTCTATTCCCTTTTCTCCCTCCCTTTCCCTCCTCTCTCCGTTGCCCCTTTACTCCCAATAAAAAAAAATATTCTCCTTTATTAAGTAAATAAAAAGCCATGTTTATTTCCATTAATAAAAAACATGTCACGTATCAAATTTTGTCATTGTTCTACTATTTTATATATATATATATATGAATGACACGTTTGTATATAAATATCAAATGGGCCCGATGACATGTATATGTATAAATGCCAAATGGTCCCACAAATGGGTTAATTGGTGGTGCACAGGTTTTTAGAAGCTATAATCGTGTTACGTTCATTTTTAAAATGAAAACAAAATTTATAATTGTATGCTTTTAAAAGCAGAATACTTTAGGCTCTGTTTGAAATGTTCAAAAAGGTTAATTTTTGAGAGATTTAGTTTATTTTGAAGGGAAAATATTTGATTTTTTGGAATACTTTTTTATATTAATTTTTTTATTTTTATTAAAATATCTAATATGCTCTTTCGTACCTTTATTTTAAAGTTATAATACTTGGGATATTGATTTTTTTAATTTGTGAGTAGAGTTAATTTTTTTAATTAAAAATATTATAGTCATTTTAATTTAAGAAATTAAAGTATTTCGGATGTATATAGATTGTGTTTCTTAAAGTAAAAAAAAATAATTTTTTAAAGATGTCAAACATTCTAGTTTAAAAGCTTATATTATTTTTAAAAATTCCATCTTTTAAAAGATGCAAATCAGGGCCTACGCGCATGCCTATTTTCTCAATAAATAATTTCTCAATTCAACTACGTGTACAAATTTAAATTACAGTACTAATCACAAAATTACTGAAGGTAAGAATATATTTTGTTTATAAAAAATTAAAAATAATACACATAAATAAAAATTATTTACTTTAAACTTTTCCATATATAGAAGATCCAATTCATTGAGCCTCGTATAGCATTAGCACTATATATGGTAAGCCAACAGGATATTTTGCTATTTTTACCCAAATCCCATTCGTGAATATAATTAGCTTTTCTGTTAGTTCCTAGAAACCATGAAAGCTGTCTTCTTACGGGAAATTTCTCGTCTTCCTTATCTATATCATTATCGGCGAAGCCATTGATCTTTCTTCAAGCTTGCCTGCCCTAGGGCAAGTTTTTGAACCCTTCCCCCATCCCCCTCATTCTTGATCAGAAATCATTCGTTTCTCTGCGCTCGATTGGGCTGAAATGGATACACCTATAAAATCCCAAAAGAATTGGGTAAAAAGAATCATCATGAATAATCGTTCTTTTGATAGATTTCTTTGATCTTCCGGGCCAGCACCAGAAAAGGAGAACAAAAAATGGAGAAGAAAGGGACTCAGTTGATGGGGAGGTACGAGCTGGGGAAACTTCTAGGTCAAGGCACTTTCGCGAAAGTTTACCATGCACGCAACCTAAAATCCAGCCAGAGCGTTGCCGTTAAGGTCATCGACAAAGAGAAGGTGATGAAGGTGGGTCTGATTGATCAGATCAAGCGCGAGATCTCGGTGATGAGGCTGGTGAGGCACCCCAACGTCGTCCAATTATACGAGGTGATGGCCAGCAAGACGAAGATCTATTTCGCCATGGAGTTGGCGAAAGGCGGCGAGCTTTTCAACAAGGTGGCGAAGGGAAAACTCAAGGAAGACGCCGCCCGGAAGTACTTCCAGCAGCTGGTGGCTTCCGTCGATTTCTGCCACAGCCGCGGCGTCTACCACCGCGATATCAAGCCGGAAAACCTCCTCCTCGACGAGAACGGGAACCTGAAGGTGTCGGACTTCGGATTGAGCGCGTTGTTCCAGTCCAAGAGGCAAGACGGCCTCCTCCACACGACGTGCGGAACGCCGGCGTATGTGGCGCCGGAAGTCATCAACAAGAGGGGCTACGACGGAGAGAAAGCCGACATTTGGTCCTGCGGGGTCGTTCTTTTCGTGCTCTTGGCGGGTTATCTTCCATTCCAGGACCCCAATCTTATAGAAATGTACAAGAAGATAAGCAAAGGGGAATTCAAGTGCCCTCAGTGGTTCCCTCCCGAGGTTCGGAAGCTTCTTTCGAGGATTCTCGATCCGAATCCCTACTCGAGAATTACGGTCGCCAACCTCATGAAGAATTCGTGGTTCAAGAAAGGATTCAAACCGGTCGAAACCCCATTTCCGGATCTAGACGACGGCAAAACCCCTCAGAGCCTTCTCGATATCAGAGCCGCCTTCGAATCGGATTCGGTGGTAATCTCGGAGAAGGATAAAGGAGATCCAACGACAGGTGGGGGCGGCGATGGCGGCGGCGGCGGCGGTGGTGATTTCATGAGACCCACATGCATGAATGCCTTCGACATCATCTCTCTCTCCGCGGGATTCGATCTCTCGGGGTTGTTTGAGGGGGACAATAATAAGATATCCGACGCGCGGTTCACCACCACGAAGCCGCCGTCGGATATCGTGTCGAAGTTCGAGGAGATAGCGATGGTAGAGAGTTTCAAGGTGAAGAAGACGAAGGGGATGGTGAAGCTACAAGGGAGCAAAGAAGGAAGAAAGGGGCAGCTGGCCATAAACGCAGAGATATTCGAGGTGGCGCCATCGATTCACATGGTGGAGGTGAGGAAGGCGGCCGGCGACACATTGGAATATAATCAGTTCTGCAACCAGGGATTGAAGCCTTCGCTCAAGGATATAGTGTGGACTTGGCAGGGCGGTGAGCAACAAAACCACCAACAATCAGCCTTCTAAGTCACATCGGTGTTACAGTTATGTATTATTTAATATGAAATAATATCGATCAATAGTGGCGATGCAAAAATTATAGATTAAGTCACAAATCACTCATAAGAAAGTAGTGGATACGTGTTTTTTTGTTTTTTTTTTGTCTCTTCTCGTTATTTTTGCATTAATAAATATCATTATCAAAAATTTAAAATTTCATTATGTATCAATTACTATAGGTAAAAATCCATATTTAAAACTGCCACCAAACACAAATCTAAGGTACATTTTGTGGGTTAGAGAGAGAAAATTATTTCCCATCCTATATATTACATAATGCTTCAAACTAATTTGGGTCATACATTTTTGTTAACCCTACTACTTTTAATATTAAACTCATACAAATGTATGCTTCAAATTAATTTGAAGCATTGGAACATGGAGTAGGGAATAACTCCTCGGTAGAGAGGGAGAGAAACGTATGCAAAACCATGGTGCATTAGTTTTTTTGGGATAGTTTAACTTTTTTTCCTTTAATTTTGTTCTTTTATTTTCATATGTATGAAGTTTTTAGGCTGGTTATCCTAATTGGGATGCTTAGAAGGACTGGTTCCCTCTTGGGGTCCTCTTGGGGTCATCTCTCTACTAAACCTCTGGGAGGCATCTCTCTACTAAAAAGCCATAGAAAGAATGGTGGGTTATTTATTTTTATTTTTTATTTAAATCTTTTGTGGGATCTAGTCACTCTACTTAAAGCATTAAAATTCTTTTTTTTTTTGTATTTTTGTTTTTTATGATTTTTATCAAATTTAATATGATCTTCCTCTCACATTTTTGTCTCTACACATTAGCCTCAGAGGAAACGATCGAGTTCTCTCTACACAACAGTCTCTCAGCATATTCCGTCTTCGCACCTGGTGTTTTTTCTAATTACACAGTCCCATACATTTATTCTGCATTTTTGTTTGCGCACTTGGGCCACAGTTGTTTTTTGAATTCATTTTGAGATGATTGTGAATAGGGACAATGAAGATAATAAATTAGATAGGATATATATATAAATAGATTTCTCCAATTTGTAAACTGTAGATTTCTTCATTAAACAATATCCTCTGTATGGCAAGATTCTTTTGGTCTCTAATTAACACGTTCCAGGACCAGGAACTTTTGCCTAAAAGGAAGGACCAAATCTTATCATACACCAACTCGAAGGGGAAGTAAAAAAATGGAAAACGTGAAAGAAAATTTGGAAAATCTTCATTGTTTTTTTTTTTTTGAACGGCAAAACAAAGATAGATTGAATTCAAACTTGAGAGCGAATAGAAAACAATCCAAACGAAAAAAGGAAGGTAGAATTTTAGGAGAACTGAGCCACTCAGGGACAGTTCAACCCAAATACCACTACAAAAAGTTTGGAGGGAGACCAAACCAGGAAAAAGAAAAAAGACCAAAGCTAAGCAAAACATCCCAAACTGTCGAGGCAGCTACAAACAAGCAACCCAGCAAGGAGGCACCCAAACTTCAACCATCAAGCTTAATAAAACTGCACCCAAACTACAAAAACCCCTGATTGAGCTGGCAGAGCTTGGTTTGACTGATGCTGTGTCAATTTCAATTGCGAATGATGTGCCAATTTCAATTGCAGAACTTGGCTTTGCCCCAAAAGGCCAATCTGGGAGTTCTGGTTCTTCAGATTCTGATGCTTCAACTGTGCCAATCATCAAAAGCTTCCCCTGCTGCTACCAGATTTCCACAAAAACCAGAACCTGCTATGGTAGTACTGCTATGCCATCCAGCAGCTATTTGACAAAATTATCAAATGTTAATACTGCTGCTGCTTTTGTTGCTGCTACCAGAAGCCCGGATATCACAACCATCAAGGATCAGCATGAGAGAAAGAGCAGCAAAAGAGTGCAGCTTACTTAAACCCCTGGTTGGGCTCAAATCAGCAACAGAACCCAGAGCCACAACTAGGCAGGGCAGAACTTGGCTAAAGTGACAAAAAAACAGACAGCCCCTGGTTGAACCCAAATCTGTTGAGACTGACGCTGCCAGCTACTTCGCAAAAGATGACCACTCCAAGCACAGCACTCCAAAACACACAAACTTCCCATCACCTATTTGTGGTGTTTGGCATTGTTGAAACTAGTTATTTATAGTTGTAGCTTATATTAGAAGTTGTGAATGTTTAGTGAAGATTGTAACTTGCAGTTAAAATAGAAGAAAAAATAATTATAAATTGTAGCAGAAGTTATGAGTGTTTGAAAAAACCTATAACTCATAACTAAAATTAGTAGCATAAATCTAAAAGTTACTAAAAATATCTTTGCCAAACAAGCCCATTGTCTAATTAGGTGTTACGATTGAACAGTATCGTTTTCAGTGTTAATTTATTGAGGTTTTGCTTGTTTGAGCTAATTTGGACAGACTATTATTATGCTTGGATATTATTATTATTATTATTATTTATGCTTAAGGATGATATTAGGCAAGAAGGTGGATTATGTTGGTGTTCTGAGATTTTGATTTTCATTTGATACAGACAGTATATGCTGTGATGGTTGTGTTAACACAGTCAAGAATAAAAGTTATGGACTGTTGATGGTGGGCAATGATAGCTCAAATGTGGGGATGAATAACTTGAAGAGTGACTTTGATTAAGTATACTACTTCTTATGCCTAGTTTTTTTACTCTGTTTGTGTGCTAACCTTTTGTTTTGTGGGGAATTGCTTTAGGATCTTAAATGTGTAAGATTGCAGAAGATTCAGCTTCTTAAGATAGGCTCAAATCTTGTCAATCTCCATAGCAACAGTAACAAGCTTGACTATGGAAGGTTTTGGATAATAAGACACCAAATCAAGCCACCATTCTTAACTTTGTGTGCAAGCAAGCAAATGAATAACACTCATCTTCCTCCCTATAAATGTATCTTTTGATTTTGTAAGAAGTGTGCAAGAGTGAGAGAAGAACACAAAGTGGCTTTTGGTGAGTTGAGTGATTTGTATAATTCCTCTTTTATAGTGATAATTCGTGATCTGTGAATGTAGGCAAATTTGTCGATTCACATATATCGTTGTCTTTTGTGTTTATATATTTATTCTGGGTATTACTTTCTTTACACAACACTAAGAATATTGATGTGGATTTGAGGAATTAAGTAGTCAGAGTTCTTGGATATTCACCTATAAAGACAATGACCGAAGCTTTGGAGCAGACAGATCAAAAAGTTCAATTAATTGGCAAAGGGGTTCCTAAAGGTTGGTTTCTTTTTCATTTTCTCTGATCAAAGTTACAAACCTGTTATACAACATTCATCTTTCTTTATTTTCTTACTTTTTTATTTTTTTATGAATTTACTTTCTGGACATGGTGATCATGAATTCATTATTGATACATGATATCCATTCACTTAATATGAAGTGTTTGTGCAAGTTACTGCTAGTAACTTTTAGCATTCTGCTACTAATTTTAATTATACGTTACGATAATTTTTAAATGCCTATAACTTCTGTTACAAATTATAATTATAATTATTTTTTTTTATTTCAATTATAAGTTATAATTTTTATCAAACACTTACAACTTTTACTACAAGTTATGATCTATAAACTACTAGTATTCTGTATGCTTTTGTAGTAGTCATTTAACTTCTTGTAGTGTTGATGGGTACTCCATCCCTTTGTAAATTGCATATTCTGACTGAATTTACCTGTGGAGTTTGATGGATTTGCTGTTTTCATTTTGGTAGTGTACACAAATAAATTGTATGTTTTTTGGTTTCTGGAATATAGCATCATGGCTGAAGAGAGCAAAATGTGTTCTTCGGTTTGTTTTTCTTCCCTGCTTCAGTTATGTTCAAATTTTTTCTTACCAAGTTTGATGATATTAACATCACATTTTGCACCCCCACTCCCATTTTTTGGAAATAGTATTTTTCAAGCTATGGTTTTTTAGTTCCAATTATCCCCAGCTACAACCCGGGAATGTTAACTGTGGTGTTTGGGAAGTCACTGCTAGTAGTTTTTAGTTTCTTACTATTAATTTTAATTATAAGTAATAATTTTTTTCAAACACACACAATTTTTACTATAACTTATAACTATTTTTTCTTCTATTTCAGTTATAAGGTACAAACTTTATCAAACACTCACAACTTCTTTTATAAATTACAATCTATAAGTTACTACTTGCAGCAATACCAAACATTACCAATATCATTGTAGTGAAATTTATGAATGCATATTTTCACTATATATATATATATATATATTAAAAGATCAGATCCAGTTATGGTGTTTTTATGGCCTTATGAGTAGGAATATTTATACAATTTAAGTTCACTACTGGCATTCTCCTTTAGTGTTTGGTGATTATACCATTAATGGTAGCATAGCATAATCATTCATGCTACTTTTCATGATTTGATTATAGAATTGGCTAATTGAAACATCTATATTCTTTTATTTCAATTGTCTATTTTTATGGGTATGATGAGACTTATTTGTAAGTTATAATTAAAGATTGCAATTTCACAAACCAACTAAAAGTTTTTTTTTTTTTATTTATCTTTTAATTTCAGGTTATAATGGTGAGGATTACTAGAAGAATGGTTAATACTTGCTTTGCGAGGAATTATTATGCTTTTAAAATATAAGCATAATTTAGAAGCGTAAAGTAGATATTCATTTATTTTGATTTCTATCCAACCTCATTCTATCATTTTTTATATTTACGATTTCATATCATTTACCTTTAATTTTGATAATTTTGTTTGGTTCTTGTTGGAGGTAGATTTAACTGTCAAAAATAAAGAAAAGAGTATGCAACTTCATTGTTCTTTATGGAAGGCCAAGTGAAAATAGTTTAGTAGTTGGGTTGTCATTGTGATGTTGCAAAGTTGCTTATTGGGTGTGGTTTTATTTTGTAATTTTACAAATTTACACACACACACACACACACACACACACACATATTGTTGGTGTCCGTCCTATTTGGAAAGACACAATTATATTAGGAGTCTAATATAATTAAATTAAAATTAATATTTTATTAGAAATAAAATTAAGAAAAAAGTAAAAAAAAAAAAGAAAAAAGAGAGAGTTAGTTGTTTAGTGAATTTAGTTTTAGAAGTTCTAATTTTGTTAAAAAACCTTATTACATTAGAAGTCTTGTTTGGCTTAAAAATAGCCTTAATAGGCTACTATAAATAAATCCCTTGCTCAGGGTATTTGGGGGTACAACTGCACAAGTTCTAAGGAATTTGATAATCAAATTGAAGGCAATTCTCCTGACATGGGAATTGAGCAGCCGTGGCGAAACAGTGCGCGTGAGGAATTTGGCGAAGAGAAGAACAGACCATGTTTATGCATAGATAGGATGTTAAACGAAACCGGTCATCGTAAAATTTTACGGGCATATTGTTGGCACTTGATTCTTATTAACCAACGGTATCGATTGTCAACCGGTGATATCTAAACTTGGTTAATTTATTTGGTCGGAATCCACCTTATGGTGACGAGTATTCAATATTTATAATCCCGAGAATATTATTCTTGATGTTGTCATTCTCTAGGTATGCCTAGTGAGTTAATTCTGTAAACTCAATATTTTGACATGGTAAAGATTTTGAATCGAATTTCGGTCCCGTGGTTTTTTTCTTTAGAGATTTTTCACGTTAAAATTCGGCGTCTTGCAATTTCTTTGATTATTATTTTTATTGTTATTGTTGATCTCATTTAATTAAACACGAAAAAATAAAAAAGTATTTTATTCTGCTGCAAGCTATTTTTGTTTAATTTTTCCCAACACACACACATATATAGAATTTGGATGTTAATTTGTAAACGCTTCAGATCATCGGTTCAATATCGACTTTTGGTATTGGCAATTTCTCTTTTATTTGCATTTATGATTTTTTGTGCATTGCTCTTATATTAGGTAAGAACAATATGCTTTTTGTAGCAGAATTACAAATGTAGCTAAAAAAATAAACATATTAATAATAATCACAATTTTAATATAATTCAAAATCTTAATAAGATCAAAACAATCACTTTTTTTTAAAAAGCGAGATCTTTATTCATTAGCATCACAGTTTTAAAAAATAAACGAGCCATCTTTAGTAAAAAATAATCATGGTTTTTTAGTGAAACTAATATTTTATGATTTTAACAATCTCGCTTGTTTATTTTTTATCACAATTTTTACAGAATTTTTTATCTTAGTTCTAAATCGAGATTAAAAATAAAAAATTTTAATCACACTTACATAAATCACATTTTTTAAACCGTAATCAATGATTAAAAATCATATTTAAAGCAGTAATCTTTTTGACATTTTGTAGCACTAGTGATGGTTAAGATGTGACAGATGTTAAACACAAAAACAAAACAAAAAACTAGTCTAACTTAATAACTATTCTTTTGGTAACGTTTATATTTACTATTTTTTATTTTTGTTTTAAATTATTTTTTGTAACTATTAACAAAAACATATTTAATAATTATTTATATGTCTTTAAAAAGTATAAACAATTTTTAAAAGTCATTAGGTCCACGGGCTATGTACCCAAGATAAAATGCACACATGCAAAATTTATTTGACACATGTTAACAATCACATGAAAATTTTAAATAACTAAATAAATAAATAAAGCGGGTTTAGGTCCCTAAACTTCCATCTGTACACTCGCCTCCATTGTCTGATCTCAGACACTTCAATTTCAGAACGGTCTTAGTTTCAACTAAGACCTTCCACTTTTTAAAAGTTTCAAATACATCAGACTTATACTTTAGAAAGTAAATACATACATTTCTGCTCGAGTTATCAATGAACGTGGCATAGTATGTAGAACCTCCAAGGGATGCAACTGGGGAAGGTTCCCATAAGTCTGTGTGTACCAACTCCAACTTGTCTGGTTTTGGTGTCCTGCCGCTTTTAGAAAAATTGTTCTTCTTTTGTTTCCCAAAAATGAAGCCTGACACAAATCAAATTCTACAGACTTTAAACCCGGTAATTTACCTTTTAACTGTAAAATTTTCATCATTTTCTCATTTACATGCATTTATATGCCCCAGCCTCTGATGCTATAAGCTCGTGTTTGTCCCGCCACCTAAAACTGCTATTGTGTCTCTTGTACTTGAAATCATGTACAAGGTACTTGTTTTTGTCCCATGAGCCACTATCATAGCTCATTTGGCGTCTTTTTACGTACCACCAACAAATAATACTGAGTGCCCCTCAGCATCAAGCTACTCGAATGAAATTAAATTCCTCATTAATTTAGGCACATGTTGTACCTTGTGTATCTTCCATAATAATCCATTAAGCACTCTGATTCTGACTTCGCCTATACCCGCAGTATCTAAATCCTCTTCATCTGTCAAATACACCTTGCCAAAATACTTGCCACGTAGTTCTCAACAATTTCATAGTGTGCCATAGTGTAAAAAGATACCCCTGAATTCAATACCCAAGAATTAATAGGGTTGTCCACAAATAGGAGTAAAGCATTCTAAACTTCATCTGTTACAGCATTGGCTGACTCACCGTTGGTCTTCTTCTTTGACTCCCTACAGGTCTTCTTGATGTGGCTGGTCTTGCCATAACCCCAACATTCCGATTTTCGTCCAGTCTTGGACTTGCTTCTTCTCTTTTTTGACTTCTACTTGTCTCAGTTCTAATTTTTAGTACCTCTACCTATTGCTTCAACATTCAATGTCATATCGGCATTCGACTTGGAGCTGAACGCCTCACCTGAATCTCTCCTAGGAACTTCCTTGCTTAGAATCAAATCTCTAATGTTGTCGTACTTCAGTGTGTTCTTCCCGACAGAGTTACTCACTATGGTTTTCATTGCTTCCCAACTATTTGGCAATAAGGCCAAAACAATCAAAACCCTAATCTCATCATCAAAATTGATCTCAATCGAAGACAATTAATTCGTGATGGTGCTAAATTTGTTTAAATTCGTGATGGTGTTAAACTCGTTCAAATATTGTGCAACTAGTGTACCTTCGGTCATCTTAAGATTAAACGGAGATGCACCTTATTATTCACTGACAGCTTCTAATATATACATACTTGACAATGTTGTCATCATATCTTTCGTAGTCTTCTCTTTGATTACGTTGTGCACCACTGACTGAGACAACGTCAATCGGATGACTTTCAACATCTGTCTATCAAGTAAAGCCCATAACTCATCCTTCATATCCTCCGGTTTAGAGCCCAACAACAGCAAATGCAATTTCTTTCCGTACAAATAGTCTTTTAATTGCATCCTCTAATAACTGAAGTTCGAACCGTCGAATTTCTCGATTCCTGTTGATCTTTTTTCTTTAGCCATGTGTGTTATTCAACTCTCCTAATTCGGAGCTCTAAAACTAGTTGTTGAAAATTAGAACGCGATCACTAATTCCGTCCAAAATTAAACAAAGAACTTACAACCACAAAAAAATAAATAAAAAATTAAGAAAGAGAGTCAATCACACAATAAACAAGGTTTACGTGGTTTGACAAATTATGCCTATGTCTACCGAATCACACATTTTCACGATATTATTTGAAAGTTATGAGACAAGGAAGTTGAGGAGAGGAATACAAAAAATAGAAAAAAACATAAAATAAAATTTAAAAAAAACATATTGCGACTGTTACAATCCTAGCAGCCTATAATAAGCTTTCTCTGCACAGACCGTTCGAGCAGTCACTGAGCGATAAAGAGCAATCCTCGGTATTTTGCTACAGTATTCCGCGGCTCGAACAGACAAGAGGGAGAGCTTTGAGGAGGAGAGGAAATCGGAGCCATTAATTGAGAGAAGAAGAGTGTCAACCGTTGCATATGGACATAAATGTCCCATTAACTTCAACTATTTTGTATAATAGATTGTTTTAATCCCATCAATCACTTTGTAGAACAGAATCGATTTTCTCGTAAAACTAGGTCCTATTTAGTTGTAGTTTTTTTTTTTTTTTTAAATGATTCAAAAAAAAAAAACGTGTTTGTTAGCAATTTTTATAAAATAATTTTCAAAAAAATTGAATTGAAAATGGATCTAAAAATTGAGAATTTTGAAAATAATTTAAAACTATTTTTGTCCTTTTCTTTCAGTCGAATAACGTAATGTGCTGAGAAATAACTTTTAATTTTGACAATTAAACTTATTTTTAAAAAAAAAATTAATTTTAAAAAAATACAACCAAACGGAACTATAAAACTCCATCTGACAGAAAACGAGATATAATGATCATGAAATGTAGTCTAATTGAAAGATTTTCCCAACTATTAATTGGTCGTTAGGCTTCTTTTGTCAAATGACTTAAAATTCAGTATTTTGTCTTTTAATTTAAAATTCAAAATTCAAAAAATTCTGTTTGGAACCCAAAAGTCTTTAGTCTTTTTGCCATTTTATATAAAAGAATTTTATATATTTTTTGAAAATATCATAATTTTTAGTTTACACATGCATTTTTTTATAAAAAAATATATTTTTGAAAACTAATTCTCAAAATCTACCAATTAAACAAAATTTATATTGAATATAAATTTATGTAAAAATAAATTTTTTTTAAAAAATAATAATATTTGAATTATTTTATGTGCAGTGGAAAAGAAATAGCGTCAGTTGTTGATTTATTTTATATCTATACAATCGCAAGTGATAATAAAAATAAATCAATTACACAAATTAAATGCTTACGATTTTTTACGTTGAAAACTCCAACTCGGATAAAAATCACGGGATTAATTCAAGTATAGTTAAATCAAGTATTATACCACAGAACAATTACAATACATTTACGGAGTCCAGTTGAATTCTCAACCCAAATGCCTTAAGTCTCGTTTGTCGAATCCATCTGCATCATTCCCCATACTTAATCACTGTCACATTGAATTATCAATGCTTCTTGAAAGTATCGAATCTTAAATACTTTACGCCGACGGAATCCACCGCTAGCAACCTTAAGAATCCACCAAATGTAATCTTAGGAATCCATTTAAGTTGTTAAAGAATAATTATCGAGTTGACCTCCCAGAACTTAAGAGAATTATTGAACTGTAAAACTTTATTGGTCCTTCTCTGATCTAAATCTTCTCTCACTGCCTCGAGCTCTGAAATAACCTCTATATTTATAGAAGTGAAAAACTAACAATTTGAGTTTCAATAAAACTCAAACTGCCAGTAGTTCGCTTGAGCGGTGAGGTGACAGTTGCGTGAAGTGTACTTGCTCGAAGCTATTTTAAACACTTATATCTTGAGCTTTAGGTGTTGTATATCAATCTTCTCATTTGAATAAAATTTTGACACAATACTTCTAATACAAATTGAAACTCACAAGTCCAAACTACTTCTAACTCCAACAAGAGATTCAATAAACCTATGATTTCTAATCGAACTAGAAGATTTATATCAAGAGTTATAAAGACAATTAAATTTCTTCAATCATAGAAATTTTAAATTAAATAGAATTGTCAAAATCTAACTGGACTTAAATTGCTAACAAAAACTATAATAATTTTTTTCTAACTTAAAATTCTTTTGGTTTAAAGTTACTTTAAGCTAAGCTTTTGAACTTTTTCTTTTAGTTTAAAGTCATTCATACAGTTTATTAAACAAACTTTTTACTTATTTAACTTAAAGCAATTAAAAAAAACTAATATAAATTCAACTTGTCAAATAAGACCTTAATTATTAAAATAATTCTAAGTACACAAAAATCGATCACGATTCAATTACAGAAAATGTAGATGGTTATTGATCCATACGTAAAAGTGTCGATTTAATTCCGCAAATCATACTCTGCTAAGCCTTGAATTTGTGCTAAATAATTTGTTTTTTAGTGTTTTTGTTAACAGCATCATAGGCGGTAACGTGTGTGGAGCCGAAATTTTGAGATTTTCGATAGTTTAAAAATAAAAAAATTCAAAAAATGTTTTAAAAAATATTTTTAAATCTTGAAAATTAAATTTTAAAAACTTCTTTTTGTTAAAAATAGAGTTGCCACTTGAATTTTGAGAAAAATTAAGAAAAATAAAAATGGGCTATTGATATTTAAAATGTTAATCACAAAAAAAGGGTTCGGGGAATAAGGTACGAACTGAAAAATGTGTTAGGCACTTCGTTAACCCAACCGTGATATTAAAATTTACTAATCATTATTGATTCTTTAATTAAAATTTTTAAATACAGTTAAATACATAAAATAGATGTGAGGTGAGAATATCCAAATAAAATACATAAAGTACATAACATATATATATAGAATACCAAAATAAAGCAAATAAGAAAAGAAAAACCCTAAATCCTACGACATGTAATTTTTAACTAAAGAATACATAGAACAAACCCGCATGCGATATCCCCAAAATTAACATGATTCCAAAAATAGAAAATATGTTAAAGGTCACTAAAATCAAATTATACTAAAAAAATGGATATGAATCTCACTAACAATATCATTAAACAATTTAAAATAACCTAAATTATTCTAAAACATGATATTTTATTTAAAAAAACAAGGTGCATGAACACGTTAGAACTATCATATGAAATATGCATATCATTAATTTAAACTAACATGATTAATCATTACCAAAGAAAAATGTAGAGCTAAAAATTTAAAGAGTACAAAAACTACTATATGAGAAAAGCAACAAGAGTTTCATTTTTTTGTTTTTTGTTTTATCCACAAGATAAAGGAAACAAAAAAAAATTTAACCAAATATAAAAGATTTCAAAAGAAAATGCAATTAATCTAATTAGAAAAATGATCTAACTATTTATCATAGATTTTATATATTTCATATTTAAACGAAACAAAAAAGAAGAGAAGAAAAATAAAAGAAATAATATGGAAAAGAAAGTTAAACTACCATTAAGAGAGAAAATTACACTAACATTTAAAATATGAAAACAAGAAAAATAAGAAAAATATTAAACTAACATAAAAAGACTTTCGTGAATTTTGGTATTAAGCAAAATTAAAGAAAGAAAAAAATTAAAAAAATGTAATTAAAAGAGAATTAAACTAACATTAAAAAATGTAATGCATAAAAAAAGACAAAAAAATATTATTAAATGATTTAAACTAAAAGGCAATATATTGAAAATAACTAGGCAATTATTTAATTAAAAAATGTGGACGTAATATTAACAATTACATTCACGTAAATATAAGTGCATTTAATTATGACAATAAAAACATTAAAAATTATAATTGTCAAATATGTTAGTACTACCTTTTAATGAATTATAGAGTAACAACGTGCTAAATGTGCCATGTAAACAAAATGACAATTATAAAATTAATAAAAGTAATTAAATTACATGAAACACATTAAATGGTAAACAAGAAAAACTATATAAATGTAGGAAACATACAAATTGAAATTGAACTTAACCCGATCACTTCAAGAGAGAATGAATGGAGATAGAAAGATCGAGGATCCAAACAGAATACCTAGATCGCTAATGAATCCTCGAGTCGAAAAATGGTGATCGGCAATTCAATCCTCAAGCGATGATCCAATCCAAGTTAGGGTTTTAAAATTTTGGTATCAGAAGTCTAGTTCTCAGTACTTTGGCAGAATTTTGACGTCGGGGCTCGTACTTTCTCGATGATTTGGCAGAGTTTTTCTCATAATTCTTATGTCTTGAAAATGTACCAAGGGTACGATATTTATAGAATTCTTCAACTAGTGAGATGTCGACACGTTTTGGGATACGTCAGACCATTTAGAGTTAGCAATCGCCGTATTCATAGTTGGCGGTCGCCGTGTTTAGAGTTGACGGTCGCCACAAATCTTCTAGCTTCCAAGGGTTTTTTATGGCGATTGCCATAATGGAGTTGGCAACCCCATGGTTCAATGTGGCGGTCGCTACCTTGGGCTAGGTTTTTCAATAGTTTCTTGTGTAAGTCGCCACAATGAACATGGCGACTCCAAAGTTCTAACATGGCGGTTCAAGATGATTTTTCTGGTTTGAAGATTTTGATCATTGGATTCAAATACCAAGCTTGGATCACTTCTAGAGGATCATACTGAGACACCATTCCAATTGTTTTCATCTTCGGATTTACCTAAATCAAATTAAGATTATGCGGGGTCAAATTGGGGTGTCTACAACGTGGAATAAAAAATGATGTAAAATGGACAAAATAGAGAAAAAACGGACAAAATGAAATTTTCAAAGCAAGCACCGCCGGACGGAACTAGAAACTTCCGGATAAAAATCCAATAAATACATTTGCGTCTACACGGACATGAGCAGCGTCCGAACAGAATACCTACTAGAAAAAAATCGTCCGAACGGACTGTGCTTGTGTCCAGACGGACTGGAACTGTCACTGTACAAATGAAACACTGCAACTAAAGACGTGGGGCACATCTATAAATAGATGGCCTGGACAATCAGATTGGATGTATCAGAAATAAAGGGACAATATTTGGAGAATCAGTTGGAAGCCAATCTGGAAGCTTAGAAAGTGCCGAAAAGTTAAAGACAGAGGCCTGAAAATCAATTTATCATCCATTCCCCATGGATTCATGCTGCAACATAAGCTGCTAAACTCCTTCTTTCCTAAGGGATGATGATTCCTAGTTTGGTATTTTAGGATTAGTTCGAATTTCTTATTTCGTTTTTAATTTGGATTCAATTCATTGTATAATTTTTGAGACGTTGATTTTTGATCAACGAGTTTTTAATTTAATTATTTTGTTTTGTTTTTATTTTCTGTGATCATAAAAACGAAATCATGCAACTATTATCTTTTCTTCTCAATATTCGAACGTGAGATATTTTATACTTCGATAAGATGGGTTGTGTTTCGGACGATCCGTGTGTTAAGATCAAGTACTAGCCATCTCACCAAAACCCGCAGGTAGTGGTGAAGGCATAACTTTATTTTTTAAAGGGTACATCGCCAAGCACCACAAGTCGACTGTAACTTGGCCAAAATTCGAACCTCCGCTATGACAGGATGTTGACTCGCACCTTGGCTAACGATCCCCCCCAACACTTGCTTGCAAAACCCGGAAGTAGCATGCATTACTCTAGAGAATCGAACCCGTGGCCTCGTTCTAATACCCATTGTTAGGATCAAGTGCTGACCATCTTATCAAAACCTGCAGGTAGTGGTGAAAGCGCAACATTATTTTCTTAAAGGGTACAGCGCCAAGCGCTACAAATCGACTGTGACTCAGCCCAAACCCGGACCTCCGCTACGACAAGATGCTGGCCAGCACCTTGACCAACACCGTGCCAAAATCTTGGATAAAATATATGAGCTATGGATTCAGGCTTCTTGATAATTCATATCGGTCTTGTAGTCACGATTGTATTTAGTTGAATCGATTAAAATGAAATAGAGTTTCAACGAAACTAAAATACTGGCTAGAGAGAATTCAAATTCTTAGGAAATCTTATTCAATCTTATATTTTATTTCAGATTAATTAATTTTAATTTTTCTTAATTAGGTTAAATCAATTATCTTTTCCTAAAAAGAAAAATCAAAGCAAGCGATTTTTTATAAATAAATTATAACTCCCTTAAATTCCTGTGGAACGATATCCGAATTTCAACTATTATCCTACGAGTTAGTAATTAATTTAAAATTTAAAATATTTATTTTTTATACGATACGACACACATCAATTACATTTTTTTAATAAGTTAACTCCACCATCAAAATCTCCTAAAATTTTAATCATTCATATATTTTCTGTGATTTATTTTGTATTTTTAGAATTAGTGAGAAAAGTATGCATTGACCTACCACGAGTCTCCACCAGAAAGAGACAAATTCATATGCAATAATATGACTCAAATCTACTTATTGTTGGCCAAGCAATCAAATGGACATGGGGATAACACTTCCACAAATCTAGAGGGAACGTCAAGTCAAGACTTGACTCTTATATATAGATAATTATAAATGAATTATGTTAATTATGTTAATTATTATTTATTCGATGATAAATAATAATAATTTAATAAAAATAAAAATATTTAATGATCATGTTTGTGCTAAATGTCACAATTTTGCTTATTTTTGTATTATTTAAACTTTTTTTAACTTTTGATTAAATTTTTTTATTTTTTCAAATTGTCTCAATGAGATGAACTCAATAAATAAATTTTTTTGATCAAAAAATGAAAAAAATTCACTAAAAACGAAATAAGCAACTTAAATTTGGCTTATTGGCTTATTTTAACTTATTTTTATTTTTTTAAAATTTTTTTAATATTTTAATCAAGAATTTTTTCTTTTCGGCTCATCTTAATGATACGAGTATAAAAGTATAATAGTTTAACTAAATGATGAAAAAAAAATATCAAAGATCAAAACATATAATATTAAATAAGTAAATAAGTAAATAAGAAAAATTATTCCAAATATTTATGTATTATTAATTTATTCATTATTTATCACTCAATAAATAATTGTTAACATTTTCCTTTGTAAACTTTATGCCACTATCATTGACCATATTTGTTGTTTGGAATGAAATGAGGTGCGTGAATAATAAGTAATGTGAGTCTATGTGTTTTTTTAATACCACCAAACAATGAATATAATTATTTATCATGATATTATTTATATCAAATCTGTTTAAAGTGCCTTAAGACTTGATGTGCGGGGTGAATCCGCAGGAGTGAGATAGAATGAGAAAGAATTAGACCCAGGTCATCGAACTCGTTAGCTTGATGACTCCTGCACAGAAAAGTGAGGTGAGACTACCCGACGGGTTTTGTCGAAAAGCTTCTCCAATACTTAAGTTAGTGAACTGTAAAATGGAGCAAAAAATTCTGAATAAATTTTAGCAGAATATATCTAAGTTGAGACTTGCGTATATCACCTCATATAGCCTGAGTTTGGTATTTATAGTGTTTCGCGTGGAATTTGGCAGAAAAGTGGCGTTTCTCAAGCTCGATCATGGCGGGAATCGCTTTTTCCTCCTTTGAGATTTGCCCAAGGCTATTTCTGCTTAGCCGACGAGCTGCTAGATCATTTCGAATCATATCAGTAATCATTCAATACGAAAACGTACGGATATGACATCACAATTAATGCTCCGTGTTCAGCCATCCCATTGTATGAAATGTTTTATGACATCGAGTGCATTTGTCATCATCACACTATTTGAGATTAGGAGATCGGCCTACCTTAGCCCTAATACTTCGCAACAAGCTCTACGAATTTCTTGGTCTTTAGCCCGTTGGGCCTGGACTTGGACTATGAGCCAACCCATATGCCACTGGATTAACCCCTCAGCTGAATAATCTTTTTTAATTATTAGATAAAAATAATAATTTAGAAAAAATTCGTGATACTCGAGGCGAAGGATGAACTGAGAAGGGGGGCAACAGGTCCCCAATTATTTTTAAAAAATTAATTTATATTATTTTACCTATAAATGTGTCTTTAGTGTTATTTCTCATATAACAGATCAATAATTCAATAAGTGGCAAACAAAATGTCAAGCTCACAATGTTTTGCCTCTTTTAACTTTTTATGTGTCCTTATATGGGTCCTAATTAACCAAGTTTAGCATGTGATTTTGTTTTGAATTGTCGTTGAAGTGGAACCCAAAAGGCCACCCCCACAACGTAACTTCCCAATTGGACATGGCAGGTAACCAACCCACCCATTTTACAATTTCTCTCTACCCACCTATTTCACAATTGGCCTCTCTCTCTCTCTCTCTCTCTCTCATTATTAATTAATAATTAAAACCAAATCAGCCAAATGCCTGGCTTTGACATGTAAATCTAGGATTGGACTTCTCTAAGTGTTGGGTTTTTTACTCAAATTTTGTATTTTTAAAAGTTGCTATTGGCTCATTAACCACTTGAGCAGTCAGAGGGTCCGCTCGAGCGGTCCATCACAGCACAAAATTTACTAGGGTTAGGTTTTGACTCAGGTGGCTTGATATATAATTGTTTTATATTTCATAGAAATTCTAGAAGGTTCAAAACGTCTAAGACACTAGAGTAAGGCTCAATTTTGAGATTAGAGGGTGTAGAGAGACCGTGAAAGACTCAGTTTGAGACCACAGATTTATTGTGAGGTAAATAGTGATTATTGTAATCCTTATTGGTCAATATTGAATTGTTTCTTCTCTTCCGTGGAGATAAGTATCAATCGAGCCACATATATTCTTATTTTCTTGGTTGTTTTTATTTCTTTTGTGTTTGTTATTGTGGATTGAAGTTTATGTGGGTTTCCATTTGGTAGCCTAAATCAGTTGATCTTAATCGTTTGAGAATTTGTGTCCTAAAAATCTTAACATAAAGTTTTTATTTAAATTTGTCGTAAAGTTTAGTGATTGTAGGTTAACCCAAATTTTATTTTGATAATTTTAACCGTTTACTTAGTAGAACTCGATGAAAAAATTATTCATGCAAAAAATCTGATTGAACGGACATCAATAGCCGCACTACCTTATAACATTTATTTAGATGGTAAATGTAATTTTTACAATAGATCACCTATTTTATTTAAGATAAGTATGTTTAAATAATGTAGTTATTGAGACCCGATTAGCCTAATCTTTTAAATGAATGTTCTTCTTAACAAGTAAGAAATAGATAGTTTGAATCATCAATATAGAGTTGAGAGAGACGAACCAAAAATTGTTAAACTTTATGGTAAAGTTCTAAACAGCCAACAAGAAGAGAAGGTAGTATAGAAGGGCACAGTTTTAGATTCTTTTGGCAAAACAAGAGAAAAGAGGATTTGAGTGTAATGTGAAAATTAAAGGTAAGAAATGAGGGATTTTACTTGAAAAGTAATATAACAATAAATCCTAATCGATATTATACCTAAAAAAATGAAGGTCTTAAATGCAACTCTTTTCAAAATTGGATGATTTGGTTTAAGGTATTATTTTGACTAAGGGATAAAGGTCAAACTCTAAACTATTATTTCACTACGTTCCATTTTTACACATTATACCTAAAATGCTCCTAAAATGCCTCTGAACTTTTTTTATTGTAGTCGCCATACAAATTGATAACGTATATTTTTCATAGTAAAAGAACTTGAGATATGAATTATGGTAATTTCATATGTATTAAATATTTGATTTGCATATGTAATTATGGTAAATAAATAAATATACATAAATATATACAAGTTGTATATATTTTATTTTGGTAGTAGGATATACATAATTATATACTGAGATTTTTTGTGAGCAGTTATATACTTATATTCGCCAATATAATATCTAGATATTTTTTTTATAGCATAGTTATCATTTCACATAATATCAAATCTCAGTATCAAATATAATTCGTTATGAATAACAGTGTTATCATTTTCTGTAAGAAAATTGTCATGTTCTCATTTTGTTATTTTTTGTAATAAAATTATCATATTCTTTTTTTTATTTTTTTAATAAAATTCTCATGACGAATAATAGTGTTATCATTTTTTACAGCAATCATTCTCATTCATATATAAAATAAATAAAGGGGCACAAAAAATAGAAATTTCTGATGGTTATACTTTAAATTTCTACAATAAGTTCACAACAATCATGTAAGAAAACTTTAAAAAATACATAGAGCTATTTTCAGTTGAAGATGGTACATCATATCAAACTATTGATTATTACCATAAATGATAAATCAATAAGATTTGTATTGTTATATCCTGCCAGATAATTAATCATAATGAAATATATAAGTTCCATCTAAACTGTAAACGTAATATGTTTATATGCATTTAATTTTCATAATAACACATGAAGATATAAATATCTACAAAAGTATTAAATATTTAAATAACAATTTAAAAAAATAATAGTTTACTATATGAGATTTATTCCTAAATAAGTGGTGATGAACTAAGAAAAAATTTATAATAATTAATAATGATAGCAAAAGTACGAAAGCTTCAAATTAAAATTTATCAGCCATCTTTTTTGTTGCCAATTTTTTTTTATTTAAAAAAACGTAATATTTGGCGATAATAACTTCCATGATATATAAGGAATTATTTATTTATTTATTTATTTTTAGACGGTATGCTTCCCTACTTGTTACCATCAAAAACCAAGTCAAAAACTTCCTATAAAAAAATAGTTTTATTTTTTTTTAATAATATCACCATTAATGATAGTGACAATGCATGGTAATAATTGTGAAATTATTAGCCTTCATGATAGTGGTTATAACCGCGGTAATATTTAGAATTATTAAAATTAATAATTTATAAATTATAATTTGTATTAAAAATTATAAGTATTTAATAAATATTATAATTTATAATTATAATTAAATAATAACAGAAGTTATGTATATTCAAAAAAAATATTATTTATAAATAAAATTAATAATAAAAATTAAAAATTATTAACAATAACTTTATTAAACACCCTTATTAATAATTGTGACCATATTATAATGATAATGACCATTTTTGGAAAGTATTGCGACTTAAGCAAGTTTCTTTATTAGTTTCATTTTTATTTTATTTTATTTTTTGCCAAATCTTTTCCAATCAGTGTTGTTGCTGCACAAGCCCTTCCCAATCCGAATTATTATTATTATTTTCTTGCGTTAATCACATCATACTAATAAAATTTATGAAATTAGGTCAATGAATAAAAGTTATGATTAGTTTAACAACAGATTTTGTGAGGTAAATATATACTTAGATTATTAGTACTTGAACTATTATTGATTGAAATAATAGTGTAATTTGATATAAATTGAACTACATTTAATTGAGAGTAAAATAAGTTTTTAATAAATAATTTGTTATTTAATTTGGCATTATTCATGTAAAGTTAAATATAATAATGTATGTAAATGCTCTTAAAACTGTGTTTATTGGTGTATATTTATTCAAGCAACCACATATGGGTAATATAACTCATTATTCCCTTCCCCTTTCATCCTGAGTTAATATAACCCAATAGGAGAGATTTTCAATTTGAGAGGATTGTGCAATTTTGGCCCGGTTTTAGTTCGGCGGGTTTTTTTCAAAAATTTCTGCTAGACCAGACCGGGTTTTTGAGAGTAGGGGTAGGCTCAGGCCCATGCATATAGGTACTTGGACTTGGGCCTTAGGACGGGCTAGGGGGCCAAGTTTGGGCTTTTTGTTTTTTTGTTTTATTTTTTTGAGTTATATAAGACTATAAATTATTAAATTTATACTTTAGAATTTATTATAAATTTATTTATTAGTTTATTATAAATTTATAACTTTATAAGTTTATTAGTTTATTAGTTTATAATGTCTTTAGAGTTTATTATATGTTTATAGTTTATAAGTTTATTAGTTTATAGTTTATTTATTATAAGTTTATAATTTACTTATTATATATTAATAGTATTATATATTAATATTCTAGCCAAATAAGTGAGTCAAACTGGCTGGAACTCGAACCGGGCTAGCCCACTGGCTTGAGGGGTGACACAGGCCCATTCTTATGATTTTCGAGCTCAAACGGGCTCAGGCTTAAAACGGACCGCTACAGTGCTGGGCTTTGGGCCGTAGGCCAAAATTACATCCGTAGTTAAAGTTAGTTACTAGTTTATCAAGTCTTCCACTAATTAGACGTTCACTAATTGGCCAAAATTACATCGTAAGTTCTGGAACTGCGTTCTCTCCTTATTGATCTACTTAGTAATTATCTCTTTCCAAGCATGGTTAGTGTTGGTTTGGCAACTTAGTTTTAAGTTACTCTTTTAATTTTTAAGTTATTTTAAGTTAAAAAATTAGAAAGTTTATTTGGTTGAAAAATTAGTTATTTTAACCCACCAAAAAAGTGAAATAAATTGGATATAAAATTTTAAATCTACCCTTTATATGTATAAAAAAAGCCAAAAGCCAAAAGCCAAAAGTCAAAAAAGTTAAAAAGCTCAAAAATAAAATAGGCTAAAAGCTAGAAAATAAAAAATGAAACTTTTTGACCTTTTTGAATTTTAATAGTCGATAGATTTTTCAATTGTTTGGTCTATCTAACCAAACTATTACTCGTAAGTCTTTACTTTCGTTATAGTTTAATAGGCAATAGATTTTTTAATTGTGTACCAAACAAATACATTACATGGTAGAAGTTTTTTTCATTATAGTTTGACTTAAATCGATTCGAGGTCGTACCAAAATGTCACGTGACTTAATTCAAAACTTTAGTTCCTTCAATTAAATAAGTACGAGACATAGAGTGATCTGTTTAATATACATTGAATATTTTTATTTATATAAAATACCACCGTAAATTTTGTAATTTCCAAACTAAACAGAACCAAAGGTAGGTTGTGAAATATCATGCGATTGAGCTCATAACACTTCTCAAGAGCACTTTTTTCCTTTTTTTATCATTTTTTATTAATCCATCTACGCAATCAAAAATCCACTTTTTATCTTCCAATCAGTTAAATGATCATTCTGGTTTAAATCGAACTGGAGAAAAAGAAAAAACAAAAAAACAAAAAAAAGATTCCAACAAAAACCAGAATCAAATTGCATTTAAGAGAGAAATGAATATTTCTTTGGCCAAGTGCATGTGATGATTGTGATCGATCAGAAACCAAGTAGTGACCGTTAATTAGTTGGGTACATGTGAATTAGGGTGTCCATGGATTGGACCGAGATTGGATCGATCCACTTAAATTATTTAATTCGATTCGATGAATATGATAATAGATAGTTTTATTTATGATGTGTTCGAGTGATGGGTCATTTGAAAAAACATTCTCAAGTAGTAATTGGGTTACAAGTTTTTAGTGTAGTCACCAGTCAAACTAAATCTGACCAACAAATATTTAATTTTATGAATTTTTATATTTATTATAAGATTAAGTTGTTTATTACTTTAATAATTTTGTGTAAAAAATTACGTAGTTTTAGTCTATGCGTGTTTAATTGATAAATTTATGATACTTTGAGCTTTCAATTTATTATAAATAAATTTTTTTATTTAAAAACTATTGTAATTGGCAAAAAAAAAAAAGCGAGCTTAACCAAAAAAAAATGTCTAAAATTGACAGGTTCAAATCGCCAAACCAAACTGCATGTACTCGTGTGAATCTGTCAAACTCATGACTCCAAAACAGTAGAACTCATTAGTTTATTGCAGATGAAAAAATTAAAATTTGAATACATATACTCAAATGATGAGTTAAAAGTCAATTTAACCCAACCTGACTCATGAACACTCTTACTGTGAATCTTGTGATGGAAAGAGAAGGGTGTTCGTGTCAGCCAAAATTCCAGAGTATATTGGGCCCTGTTGAGAATGAAATTGAAGAATTTAGTCTATTTTTTATCTTTTTAATTTTTTGTTATTTGATTATAATTTTTTTACCGGTTTGATGAACAAATTTAATCAATTAAGAAATTTTAACTGAATGATGAAAAAAAATTGTTAGAGACAAAAATAAACAAACATAAATTTAATTTATTTTTATTTTTAAACTTTTTTATGTAACTATCAAAAGAAATATACTTTTGATTTGTCTCGATGAAAGAAATAAGACAAGTAACAATTTTATGTATAATATAAATATTTTCACTAAATATAAAAAAACATAAAATAAATCTCTAATTCAAGCGCCATTTGGGATAAAAATGAGTAAATTAGCTTTTTTATTTTATTTCTTATTTTTATCATAATCCACATTTTATCTTTCAATCAGTTAGATGATCATTCTGGTTTAAATCCAACTGGTAAAAAGGGAAGAAAAAAAAAAATCGAACCAAGTTGTGATATATATATTTGTGTACATGTGAATTAGGGGGCCCATAGATTTGGGCCAAGATTGGACCGATCTACTTAAATCGTTTAATTAAATTTGACGAATATGACATTAATGGATGATTTTGTCTATAATGTGGTTCGGTAACAGGTCATTCCAAAAAAATTCTTGAATGGTAGTCGGGTTACAAATCTTGAGTATAATCACCCACCAAACCTAATCCAACAAAAAAATTTTAGTTTTATAGATTTTTATATTTATTGTAAGATTATGGTTCTTATTACTTTAATATTTTTGTATAAAAACTATGTAGTTTTGGTTTATGTGTGTTTAATTGATAAATTTATGATATTTTAAGCTTTAAATTTATTAAAAATAAATCTTTTAATTAAAAAAAGACTATTATAGTTGGATAAAAAATAAAACTAACTCAACAAAAGAAAATTCAAAATAAACAAGTTCAAACTGACAAATCAAACCACACTCACCTAAGAACCCGTCAAATTCATGGGCCCAAAACAGTCGAACTCATCGACCGATTACAGACGAAAAATTTAAAAATCAAATATATATAATTAAAAATAAATTAAAGGCCAGCCTAACCCAAGAACATCCCTAATGTAAATCATGTGATGGAAAGAGAAGGGTGTTCGTGTCTGCCAAAATTCCAGAGTATATTGGGCCCTGTTTAGAATGAAATTGAAGAATTTGGTTTATTTTTATTTTTTTGATTTTTTTTATTATTTGATTATAAGATTTTTACCGCTTTGATGAACAAATTTAATTAATTAAGAAATTTAAAATAAATGACGAAAAAACAATTATTAGAGACAACAATAAGCAAACATAAATTTAATTTATTTTTACATTTTAACTTTTTTATCTAAGTGTCAAAAGTAATATACTTTTGATTTGTCTGGATGAAAGAAATAAGACAAGTAAAAGTTTTTATGTATAATATAAATCTTTTTACTAAATATATAAAAAAAAACATAAAATAAATCTCTAATTCAAGCGCCATTCGGGATAAAAATGAGTAAATTAGCATTTTTATTTTATTTCTTATTTTTATCATAATTTTCTAATTCTTCAGTTCGTCAATCAAAAAAATTATGGTTAAATAATAAAAATGTATATATTAAAATAAAAATTAAGTAAATGTAAATCTAATTTCTTGGTTTATTTTTTAAAAAATTATTTCATTATTTAATTTAATTTTTTAATTTTTTAAGTTTGTGTTCAATGAGAAGAATTAGAAAATAAAAAATATACTTAAAAAACTTACTAAAAATAAAGATAAATAACATAAAATAAATAAGGCCTGACACTTTTAAGTTCAAAATATTTTAAATACTATCAATTCTTTCAAGTTATTTTATACAAAACTAGCCAATTACCCGTGTTTAAAAATATTTTTAAATTTAATTTAATTTTATACTACTTTTCTATTATTCATTTACAAGTCAACATTCTAGTGAAATCTGAATATATCATTTTGTTAGGTACATGTACAAAACATTCTTAGATTAATTTGATTTTAATATAATTTTATACTAAACTTTTCTATTATTCACTTAAAAGTCAACATTGGAGTGAAATTTGAATAAATCATTTTGTTAGGTACATGTACAAAATATTCTTAGATTATGCTACAATGTTAAATCCTTATTAATGTTAAAAAAATAAATTATTCATGAACTAAACATTAGCAACTAATAAACTTTATGATTTTAACAATATAAAAATAGTTTTAAAAAATATTGAACTCTTGCAATAGAAAATCCAAGCTCTAGTTTTTTCCTGGAAATTAAATTATGTAATGTAGATTTTCAGTAAATTATAAAAGCTTCAAATTTGTAATAAGTTCAGCTATTCTAGCATATTAATTCATAATAACCAAATTTATTATGAATATGTACCAGATAAATAGAAGTACGTAAAGCAATATTAAAACGATACCAACCAAAATCTACAAGAAAAAAAAAATATAGAAAATATAAAGAAAGAAAGAGATATCCTTATCCAAATCCGTAACAAATCTATATTTTTACTATTTACAAAAAAAAGAGTTACAAACACTTTTAATAATCAAACTTAGATTTTGTACGTCTCAGTACAATTCTGTGGGATGATGGTCGTAGAGACCAACCGATGGTGTCAGCACTGTAATGGTGGTGGCTCTAGGGGTGGGTAGCGGCGGATGCGGTAGCATAACGGCGGCGTAGAAATGGCGATGGTGACGTAGCAATAACGTTGATTGCGACGGTGTAGTAGCGGCGGTGGCGTAGCAGTTTGCGGGAGGCATAGCAGCAGCATAGAAGCGGCAATGGCGATGTAGCAGTAGCGTCGGTAGCAGCATAGCCACAGTGTCAATGGCTACGGTGAGCGACGACAACGGCGTAGCAGTCTTTGGGGTTTGAAAAGATGCAGTCAGGAAAAGTGGTAAGAAGGCATATTCTTTATGTTTAGAAGAAGACAACTTTTAGGGTTTTAGAATGAGCAGAGTTTTATTTGACAAATAAAATCTCAATTTTAAAATTTTATAAAAAAGAAATTTTAACTATTAAAATATAATTTCTTTTTAAACATTTTAAAAAGATTGAACTATTTTATTATAAAAATTTTATCTTCATTTTAATTAATTCTGTACACATAATTTGTTCATATCATCCTAAAATGTGAAAAACATTCTAAAAGAGACTTAACATTTTGCTCTAAAATTGGATCGTAACATTTTTTCTCACATGTCCTGTCTGCAAAAAGTGTTTACAAATGTCCTTTAATTCATTATTCATTTTTTCCTCGATCATCACAAGAGACAAAAAGGGCTCCACTTCAAATGGGATCCACTTCTAATAATGTGAATACTGTTTTGAATCTTTGACAAATTATGATCTTGTTTGTTTGGCGAGATTAGAAGAGAGAATTGAACTAATAAATAAAGTTAATCTATTAAATTTTTTATTCGCTTGATATTATGAGTTTTATATTTATATTATGAGATTCGAACTAGCAATACTTTAATGAATGATGAATTGTTAATTTTTCATTCATAATATTAGCAATATCATATGCTCTTAGTATTATTAATGCTAGATTCTGATTAGCAATATCATATGCTTTTAGTATTATTAATGCTAGATTCTGAATTATTTTCTCTTTTTATCTAACAATTAAAAATAACTCGACAACTCTTATTATATTTTTTATTCTACTATAAAAAAATATAAACTAAATTTTTCATTATATACATACTCTTATCCATAATCCTCTAGTATATCTAAAAATATATAGGACTTTAATATTATTAATCTCTTCTATTTTATACAATTTTATTTATAATAACAAACAAGCCCTGAATGTATTATATAACTTCAAATGGAAGAGCAAAACAAGAAGAAAAAATATATGCAGACAAAGGGCCAACATTCATGTTCTGTCCCAATGTAGTGAAGAGTTAAATTATGTGAGAAATTAAGAATTTTAAGAAGTATCTATAGACATATTGATTATTTTTAATTTATTAAAACAAATAAATATGTCATTTTTTAGACTAATTGAACTATCAAAGCATAAATGTTTCAAAGGGCAATAAATACCAAAAAAGTTAGATTCCAACTTATGCTAATCACATAGCGGACACCACCATGTTGTTGGTGCGACTGGAGTCGATGCTGAATTACTTTAATGATTTAAATTATTTATTTTATTGTTCTCAATATATAAATCACTTTT
>JAULJZ010129753.1:0-10949 GCA_032270985.1 Heliamphora pulchella | reverse complement strand
ATGCAAGAAGGTCTTGAGATTATGGGTTAGAGTGCAATTATAGTTCTTTAGTGGTGTGAACTGTAATTCAGTGTTTTCTGAAAATTGTAGAAATCGCTACGTCTTTCCATAATTGCAAAAATCGCTAGTAGGTATCTGTGTTCCACTGGAAGTTTTACTCATAATTACTCCCTAGGTCCTTGCTGTAACCCTATATATATGCAGGGAAGCTGAACTAGTTTTATACTATTGATATATTATATTTTGTCTCTCAAGACTAAATATATCTGGGTTCTGCCGGTACGAGTTCTCGATAGTTCGTAGCCCACACTACATTTGAAGATCGCATAAGGAAATACAGTAGAAGATCTAACAGGAGCTTCAATTCGGAATCAAATCGTAGTTGAGGAATCGATCGAGAAAATGTATTCTTCTAAATTAACTTTGGTTGCACGGATTTTATTTTGATCGTTCGTTGTCAAATGTTTTATTTGGAGCTCGTTTCAGCGTTTCTCCGTCCAGTTAATTTTTTTAGCAAAAATCGTTTACAAAAACAATGATATTGGCAATATTGCCTACAACAGATACTCCCAAGCAAACAAAGTTAGGAATTCGATTCAAAACCAAAAGAATCACCAAAAACGTCTAGGCCACGATATCCATGTTCCTCACGGCCGCTACTTTTTTCAAAACTCTACAAAAGGACGTGTCCTTACTCTCACGACCGCTACCTTTTTGTGATCCTAGAACAGGCCGCAACTTTTGTTTGCCACGACCTCTATCTTTTTGAACCCTAAACTTAGATGCGACCTTTGAAGGTCACGGACTGCACTGTTTATACAAATAAAGGACGTGATCTGCACTGTTCGTACAATAAAGGTCACGGCCGTGAATTTTACACCTTCTTGGATAGGTGGCAGTATCCTAGAGGATGTCTGTGTTGCCTCCTTGCCTATAAATAGGTGCCCATTTCCACAAAAATCAACAAGAGTAATACTTGGACACCAATACTCTGTCGAATTCAAATTTTGGTTGATATTTCGATACACCCGATACTTAGATTCCCGGTACTCCCGGACCTCATTCGTGACTTTGCTTGCATTAGTGAGGCATTGGAGCACGGATTACTAGGCAATTCTCATCTCCCACATTCGAGAGGACATTCGAGGTGGTTGTCTATAAGAGGTAACCTCAGAAAAATCGTGATGCTTCTTTAAACCCTCATATTCTCTCTCCCGAGGGTGTCACGATTAAGGTTTCCATTCGTTGTTTATTTCTATTTTTATTCATTTCAATCAAATCATGTTCATATAAGTTTCTTTTCCTAAATAGTATGTCTGTAATTTGCTATATTGCGTAGGACAGTATATTTCAATCTATTTTCGTAGTCACTGGAACACTAGACACAAAAAAGTCTCTATGATATTTTAAAACAAATGGCTGCGACCCTTGGTTGTCACGACCGTGAGTTATTTTGACCATATTATGATGGCCGCTATATATTTGTTTTTGGCCGCAGCTTTTCTTACATTTTTGTCACGGCCGCAACATTCTGTTGCTACGGCCGTGAACTTTTTACGAGACTAGTAGCATGAAAACTATGTTTAAAGCCTTTTGTTATATATTTTTAATGTTTTTATGCATCTTGTTTCAAGATCTATGATGTTGTTGGGTTACTGAGTAATAGATCCAGCCTTGATGAAGTGGGCTATGGTCTCTATTCTATGTGGCTCACCCACTTAGGTCTCTTTTGGATCCTACATATTGAACACCCCTTTTGGACCTCAAAATACCTTGGCCGCAACTTTTGTTGTCATGGCCATGACCTTTTGCATCTCATTCTCTTGCGACTACCCTATATTTTGTCACGGCCGCCAGTTTTGTGACTTATTTTGTCACAGTCGTAACATTATTTGCTACGACTGTGAGTTTTCTATATGTCCAGTAGCTTAAAAACAGTGTTCAAATCCCTTCTATTCTTTCAGTACAATACGCATATAGCATGCTAGAGACATAAACTTTATTGTATGACCCTTAGGCCTTTCTTGTTCCATTTGAGCTTTCATTGCATGATATTTCATAGTGCATAGTTGTGTGCTTGATTCTTAAACCCCCGCTCTGCCTACCCAATACCTGGGTTAGTTTACTATCTCGGGGCTATGCCGGGGAAGCTAGCAACAAGCTTTCTGGCCACATGCTCCCATGGATGTGGCAAAAAGAGATATTACAAACGATTTGACCATGTCTTGCACTATTTCTAGTATTATGAGGTATATTCTTGACTCTATTCAGAAGGTATACTGAGTGCAAACCTACCAACCTTCTCTTGTTGCATATAGCTTCTTAGACATTCTTTTAGGATTAATAAATCTTTTAGGATTATGTGATTTTTTTTATAGATGCTTTTGTTTGTATAGTTAGCACCCCGTTTAGGTTTAGTTTTTGTTTTTCCATCCCATTGCTGAACACGAGTTTGTTTCAAGTTTAGACCCGGCTGACGAGTTATTCAGTTTACATGAGTCCTTTTAATTCAGAGGCCCAGAATAATAGCTTTGTGTCGAGAAGAAGCTATACGCACTTGAGCCCGATCTCTGAGTGGGAGACTCAGACATGTATAGTAGTTGAGGTTACCGATGAAAAACTCAGAATTAACCATGGTAGATATGATAAGGGCAATCTTGGAATTATAGCGAACATTCGAGGGGGTTAACACTGCTGTGGCTAATCAGCCTAGAATCCAGATTCAGTGCCATACATAGATCCAAGCCTTGCAGACACGGGTTGCGGATCCCAACTTAGTTCTCTGGAATGACTAGGAGAATGGAGTAGATATAACAATTAGGATAACAATGTGAGACCCGACGGAGCCTAACCAATAGTAGTGCCACCTGTATGACCGGGAATCCCAAAAATCCTAGCCACCAAAGAGTCGATCTTGTTTGATAAGGTCGACAAGATGGAGAAAATCTTGAGAATGGCTCAAGGGGTCGAAGATTACATGTTTGATGTGGAGGGGCTCTATTTTTTCCTGGATGCTAAACTCCTCGAAAAGTTTAAGATGCCTGACATGGGAAAATTTGACAGAATCAGAGACCCGAGGATCCATTTGAGGATGTATGTTGGAACTATGTCGCCGATGGAGATCAGTGATCAGTTGAAGGCTCAGCTTTTCTAGCGATCTTTGTTAGGAGTCGCCCAAAAGTGGTTTCTATCACTGTATGCTGCAAAGACGAGAACCTGTGAGGACATTGCTACAACGTTTGTCAATCAGTACAATTATAGCATCCAGCTTGACGTTACTACTTGGGAACTTGAGTGCGGGCATTTTTTTGGGTCTCGCGGGATGTACCGGATATCTATTATTTTTAGAAATCTGTTCTTTTCTTTTCAAAACACGAAAATCTAAGATATCTGAGTGTCCTTTTTAGAAAAATAGAGTCGCCACTTGATTTTTGAGAAAAACCAAGAAAAATAAAAATGAAGGCTACGGGTCTTTTAAAAAAACATAACTAGAGAAAGAGATGGTTCGAGAGCTAAGGTATGAAAAGAGAAGGTGTTAGGCACCCTTTTCGCTCAATCATGAGGTTGACCTCTACTTTGTCAATATTGGTTCTTGTTGTTAACTTTTAAAGGTAACATATACAGAATGGTAGATTAAAGAGAGTTCAAATAAAAGTAAGCAATGAAATAAAATCCTAACTATGATTCTTAGGGTCATGCAACTTGGTTGTTATTTCTAGATGTGCCACATGTATCATTTGAGTAAAGCAAAGCAAAAAACATGCAAATAAGCAATAAAATGAACAAATAGTGACCTAAGGGACATGCAACAGTGTTTCTGCCTCTAACATGCTAAGACTAGGCCATACAAAATGACTAGAAAAGATTTAAACACCACTTTTGAGCTACTGGATAAACATAAAACTCACGATCATAGCAACAGAGATCGCGGCTGTGACAAAATAAGTCACAAAATATGCGACTGTGACAAATATAGGATAACCGCAAGAACCAGAGTAAAACAAGCTCATGGTCGTGACATATAAAGGTTGCGGCCATGGTTTTTAAGGCTCTAAAATGGGTATAAACGTTGCACAAGGTTTAAAATAGACTTGAAATGGGAGAATATATAGGATAAAGACCATAACCCATTGATTCTAGATTAGATCCACCATCCTTCACCCTCTATATAAGCTATAACTCTAAACAGAATACACAGAATGAAAAAAAAAGGATAATAGAGTACATAAACACATTTTTTTGTGTCACTGACCTCATAAAACCTCACAGCCGTTGCAAGAGGATATGCTGGTCGTGACAAATATGGAGAGAAAATATGCAGCCGTTATGAACTAACTGGCGGCCGTTACTGTGAGGTTTACAAAATACTCAGCTGTGGCATTGAAAGGTCACGGTCGTCTTGTTTTTATAACCACAGAAGATGCAGAATGGAGGTGTATAGTATGGAAACCATAGCCCTCTTGTTATAGGCCAGACCTACCATTCATTAACCTAACAAGCAAATAAACTAAGGTATAGAAAATAGAGAATGCTAAACAAGATAATAAAAGGTGAGGAAATCTCAAAATAAATGAATATCGAAGGGTTTTGAAAGGGATTTTCGTGTTTTTAGCCTCTAAACGGATGTCGTGCCCGTAACAATAGAATGTTGCAGTCGTGAGTAAATAAGACACAATTATATCGACCATGTGCACAAAGTTCATGGCTGTGATAGTACGTTAAACAAAATTGGCAGCCGTGACATTAGAAGATCGGGGCTGGCATGTTTTAGAATCTCAGAAGATTTTTGATGTGTTCAGTGTTCTTGTGAATGTCAAAACAAAATATAAACGATTGTAAATATATTAGACAAAAAAGCTACGAAAATAATGTTTAGAATGAACACTTAAAGGAACAATGCTTAGATTGAAATAAATGATAAATAGACAATAAAAGCAATAAAAACCTCATCCACGACACCCTTGGGGGAAGAAAATGAGGGTTTATAGAAGAGTCATGGTTCCTAAAGTTACCTCGTGTGAATATCCACCTCAATGGCTCACCGAGTTTGAGAATAGGCTATCTCCAAGGTAATACAAGCTCCAAGAACTCCTCTAATGCAAGCAAGAACACGAAGAAGGTTCGAGAAGTATGAAATGGATAGGAGAATATCAGGTGGGGGAGTTTTTGGGTAGAGTAAGGGTATCCAAGCTTTTTTCTCTCTTCTTGTTCTGCTTGGAAACACCGCCTATTTATAGGCAAGGCGAGCAACACATACTTTCTCTGGGATGCTGCCATCTGTCCAAAAAGAGATAATAGTGAATGCCGCTACCTTTTTACTTTTTTACAGTGACGACTGCTACCTTTATAGTGATGAAAAGGACAGCCACGACTTTTAAAAGTCGCAACTACGATAAAAAGATACGACCGTGACAAAGAAAGTCACGACCTGGTTTAGGATTTGCAAAAAGGTCACGACCGTGACATAATAGTCACAGCCAGGATGTTGTTTGGTAGTTTTCTTGAGTTTTAAGCCATATTCGTGATTTTCCTTGCTTGGGAGTATCTTTGAGCATGGTTCTCATACCTTTGTCACTGTAGCGCATTTAGGGTGTCTAAAGTTGCCTCTCTTTGACAGAGTTTGCAATAACTCGTGGTGTAAGTAAATGTCAAAGCTTTAGAGACAAACTAATTGAACAAGTTGCCAATCTTAGGCACAAACAAAACATGCAGAAAAGTGTGGTCGAACCCGAATTTCGATCGAGCTTCCGACGTACTCCTATTAAAAAGGATCAGACCGATTGTAGTTCGTGGGACAATGCATATGATGCAAACAGGCTAATCATGATGCATGGTAGGTACAGTATGATGCAAATAGGTGTAATACAAGAAAGTTTAAGGTCACAACACGGACCGATGAGTCAGTTTAAGGTCATGAAGAGGACCGATGGATCAGTTTAAGATGATGAGAAGGATCGAACAGTGGTTAATTTTAGGTTATAAAGAGACCAACGAGTGAGTCTAAGATCATAAGAAGGATCGAAAGGTCAGTTTAAGGTCCTGAGGAGGATCAGATTCTTATAGCAACAATTTTTAGGTCATGCGAGGACTGGTGAATTAGTTTAAGATTATGAAGAGGACCGAACAGGTAAAGGGGCATTTTAAGGTCATGATGAGGACCGAAAATGCTAGGGGCAATTTTAGGTCATAACGAGGACCAACGGGTTAGTTTAAGGTCATGAGGAGGACCAAACATGCAAACTTATCAGTTTTAGGTCCTGACAAGAACCGAGGATGTGAATCTACCAGTTTTAGGTCGTAACATGGACCGAGACTTTAAGCCTAATAGTTTTAGGTCATGACAAGGACCGAAGGAGGTAAACCTTTTAGTGTTAGGTCGTGACAAGGACCGGTAGGGGGTAAACCTTCCAGTTTTAGGTCGTGATAAGGACCGGTAGGGTAAACCTATCAATTTTAGGTTGTGAAAAGGATCGGGATTTTCAAAGGGGCATTCAGAATATATAGAAAGGTTAAAGGAGTCTTTGATTCGTTCAAAACCCACATGAGGGTAACTCAAAGGTCTATAAAGGTGGGGGCATAAAAACATGGCAGCCGTTACTTTTGGAAGCGGTGGCTTGCACTATCGTGCCTTAGGGATGTAGCGGCCTGAATATTAAGGTCACAGCTGTGAGAAACGTTTAAATAAATGTTGCGGGCGTGAAAAAGCAAAGTTGCCGACTGGGTCAAGTTGTTAAAGTCGTGAGTTTTAAAGGACTTGAATGATGCGGCCGCGAGGTCGATGAAAAAACATAAGTCTGTGACAGTTCGAATTTCTCATTCGCGCGAAGCTTCAAACTCTCTCTCCTCTTTTGTTTCTCTCATCTCCCTTACTCTCAACCGTACTCTCTCATCTCTCTCGCTCTTATCTCCATCATCTCTCTTGTTTTCTTGGCTTTCGAGACAATGTTCTTGTTTTCACTCATCTCCTTAGCTTTTTTGGCAATGGTGGGTGGTGGCTTTAGCTTCGTCGGCAACGAGGGTGGTGCCGCCGGTAGTGGAGGTGGTGGTGGAGCTGGTGGAGCTGGTAGTGGTGGTGGTGTTGTGGGAGGAGGCTGCAACGGTGGGGAAGCCATGGGTGGTGGAGCATCACCGGGCGACGACAATGAGGTGGCCGCGGGTAGCAACGATGACGTGGAGGGTGGTGGTGTTCCTGGAATGCCGGAGGTCTTTGATCTCGAGACCTACTACTCGGTGAATCACCTGCTACGGAGGCCGGTCATGAAGCACTTCATCATCCCCGACGTGATTGCGGAGCGCGAGTTCCTTTTACGGTGCCGCGTGTATCACCTTTCGTCCCGGGACCTTAGGTAAGCTAATGCTTTGATTTCTTTCATTATTTCATTGGTTGACTTTTGTTTTTGAGATGCTCAGACTTTTGTTTGGATATTGATTGCATTGAACTTAAATGATGAATCACATCGGATGTTTGAATATTTAAATTAAAACGGATGTTTGGATTAAATTTATTTAGAGTTCGGGATTGAGATTTGAATTGGAGTTGATTTTGGAAGATCGAACTTAACTAGGTCTAGACCCTGACTCGGACTTGATGAACCTTTGCTTTTGGACGGGAACAAATTTTGGACTTTGAACAGAACTTCTGAACTTGGATGAAAATGAACTTTAGACGTAACGAACCTTTGAAGAAGCTTGGGATTTTAAAAACAAACTAAAAAGGATTTTAAAGTTGAATTGGTGGATTTGGATTTTGATTTTCGAGGTTCTGAGTCTTGTTTTGAAAATGGGGTTAACTGAATTGAATTTTGGGAATGAATCTGGGCGTAATGTCAGTTGAATTGAATTTCAAAAAACTAGGAAAAATTTTGAAATGTTAAAACGTGGGTCTAGGACGCGTTTGAAACGAACTTAAAGATTAGGTTGTTCTAAAATGGATTTAAGTTTTAGGGTAATGATTTGAAGTCGAGTTGAAGTTTGAACGTAATTGATGAATTCTTGAAAATGGAGCCAAATAGAGTTTGAAATTGATTGGTTGGGGTTTGCATTTTTGGTTCTTTTGGTTGCGTCGAAAATTTGGTTAAGTTTACTAATTTTGCAACAAAATGGAAACCGTTTCAAAATTGAGTTTGTGGTGGGTTTGAACTAAATTAGGAACTAGGTTGAAGGAAAAACGGTTGATAGTCGTATTGAAAATTGAATTTTAAATATTTGAATTTGAATCAAGTTAGTTAATTGTTTGAGTTTTGCGTTGGGGCGGGCTAGATCGAGTTTATCTATTTTGAACTATGAATTTTGAACGGGGTTGATTTCAAGTTTTGTGAAATTATGTTGGTGAGTTTAGATCGAATTTTGTGTCGAAAATAGGAGTGAAGTCGGATTTTTGTTGAATTTGAAGTTGAATTTTCGTTGAATTGGTTTTGATCAGGTTGAGTCGTTAGTGATTTTGAAACGGGGGTAAGATTTTGGATTAAAAATGAAACGAGTGAGATTTTGACGCTTAAACCTTTACTCTAAGTCTCGTCCTTTGAGAATGGAAATTTGAAAATAGAACAAGGCCTGGGTTGCGTAGGTTGGTTTTGACACTCATTTTGATGTTGTTTTGATTATTGCCAGTTTGTTTTAGCTACCTCGTCGCGCGCTTTGATTTTGATCTTGTCATTGTTTCCATTATTGCTCCCATTATCATTTTTTTCACTCATTTATTTGTTTTGTTTTCATTTCAGGCGAGACTATGCATATGAGGATTTTATGGTTTTTCTGACGTTCTTTAGTGGTACACGACCCTGCCTCTTCGCTGCCGGGAGATCGTAGATGGAGCGGGCTTTGAGGGCTTTGTCAAGGCGCTAGAGGGGACTAGTAATGATAGGGTCACCCTTACTACTTTAACCGAGAGGTGGTGGGACACCACCAACACTTTTCATCTGTCGACATTTGAGGTGACTTTGACCCTTCTTGATTTCTCTCTCATCATCGGGATTCGGGTAGGTGGCGACCCGATCCCCTATGACCTTGATATCTGTTAGAGTTCCACGGCTCTCACCTACTTTCTTGGTCACGTGCCTTCCCCATCGTCAAGGGGAGAATCCGGTATACGTGGCTGAAGAAGACTTTTTGCCATTTCATCTGTACAAACGTCCACCACTTCAAGTGGGTGGCGCGTGCATTCCTGCTCTACATGTTTAGGATAGCCTTATTCCTGAACTTGGAGAACATGGTGCATCTCCACTATCTTGCTGCGATGATGGTGGTGGACCAGATCGACATTTATGACTGGGGGGAGTTGCTCTCACCACCCTTTATAGATATATGAGTGCTGCTACCCGGACCTCTGATTTGAGCGTTGGTGGGTATTGGCGCATCTAGGAGGTACATCTCTATTTCTTTGTCCTGCTTTTCATTTCTTATTTCCATACTTGCATATCTATTTCAATTGTACTGACGCTTCTCTTGATTTTCTATAGCTTTGCGCCTACGAGTTCTTGGGCATGCGACTGCCAGTGAACTCCTGCGATGACCCACTTGTGATTCCCCAGGCACTCCAATGGGCGAGATGTTATCGGGGTACAAAGCCTGGTGGGAAGGACATTGATGATGATCGCCGCTTTCTAGATACTCTCACTCTTGACTGGATATGTCATTCATGCTTCTGTTCATTCTCACTTCTCATTTTCTATATATACACTGCTTGTTGACATATTTCCTTGATCTTCAGGTTTGCTAGGATATCTGGGTCAGTATGGAGGGGCGGGTTGGTGTCGACCTGATGTAGAGCTGAGAGGCTACCCAAACCCGCATTTTTCTTGAGGGGCCATTTTGAGGAGAGTGGTACCTCGGTGAGTGCATGGTTCGACAGTCTTTGGGGTATGATCACATTTGTATCTTGAGAACACCTCTAGTCAGGATGCGTCAGACTGACACCCTTTACACGGCTGAGATTACCTGCGCCATAGCCAACATTGATGCTGCTACACTAACCAAGGGTGAGGATCGTGACACTACGGTCTTTGCCCGAGAGAGGCTCATGCCTGCTATGGGTGCCCATGCCGTCGTGCGAGGTCCTCTTCTTGATGCCCTAGGTTCTATTCATCTTGAGCTTCCGTGGATAGTAGACACATACGTGGACAGAAACCTTCATCAGATCCATATCCCCGAGCCAGCTACCCAGAAGATACTCTTTTCTCTCGGCGTGGTGCAGGTACATCTCTTTTTCCTTCTTTCCTTTCCATACTACTCTTCGTGCATTCTTTTACTACCTTTTATTATTGACGTGTACTGATTCTCATGTCTGACTATACTGATTTTGATATCTGACTGTACTGATCTTGGTATTTGACTGTACTGACATGATCCTTTCTTTGATAGATGCCCTGAGAGTGGTGTGACTAGTGCCTTCGCCTCATTTCTGGGATAACGGTCTGTTGGAGGCAAAACTGCCAAGATCATTGTTTTTGTAAATAATTTTTTTGATAAAAATTAACTAGACAGGTAAATGCCGAAATGGGTTTCAGATAAAACTTTTGACGTCGAACGATCAAAATAAAAATTCGTGCAACCACTGTTAATTTAGAAGAATACCTTTTACCGGTCGATTCTTCAACTACAATTTTGATTCCAAGTTGAAGCGCCCGTCAGACCTTCTACTGTATTTCCTTATGCGATTCTCGAATATAGTGTGGGCTGCAATCTATCAAGAACTCGTACCGGTAGAACCTGGACAGCTTTAGTCTTGAAGACAAGTTATGAATATGGTTTAGCCTACCCGCATATTTATAGGGCTACAGTAGGGACCTGTGGAATAATTATGAATTAGATTCTAGTGTGACACAGATACCCATCCAGCGATTTCTGCAATTAAGCAAACTTTGCAGCGGTATCTGTAATTATGAAAACCTTGCAGCGGTTTCTGTAATTTTCATAAAATACTAAATTACAGTTCACACCACTAAAGAACT
>JAULJZ010129742.1:0-10949 GCA_032270985.1 Heliamphora pulchella | reverse complement strand
TTATTTTGTAAATGATCTTGTGGGACTTAAAGCACTATTTAGAATTTGTTATGCGTCGGTGAAATAAAAATATAGTTAATCAAAAAAACATTTATTTTTTTTAAAGTTTTGAATTCAAATCTAAAGTAATATGGAAGTGTTAATGGATGACTTTTAGACGAGACCAAAAGACGGGATCCCGGGGTTCGGAACGTTACAACTAATATTAAAAGAAAAGAAAATAAATAAAAAAAAATGATAATAAAGGATCATTAAACTAATTACTAACAAGAATTAAAAGAAAATAAGTACAACTATTTAATTAAAAAATATGAATATAATATTGACAATTACATTCACATTATGTAAGTGCCTTTATTATAACAATTAACTACATTAACAAGTTGTAATTGTTAGAAATGTTAGCAATATTTAATGATTTAACAAGTTTAATGCAACAAAACGACTAAATTAAAGTGAACAAGTTAAACAAAATTAAACAAACTAAATAAGCTAAACATATGAATTTTAGCGATCAAAATAACTATGTAAGCAATGTTGGATAAACGAAATAATGAAATTAACCCGGTCACTCCAAAGAGATAGAAAATGGAGTTAGAAAGACCGGGAATCCAAGCAAAATACCTGGATCGCTAAGGAATCCTCGAATCGGGGAATGGCAATGGGTAATTCGATCCTCGAGTGATGATCCAAGCTAGGGTTTCAGAACTTCGGTATCGGGAGTTCAGCTCTTGGTATTTCAGCAGGGTTTCGGCGTCGAGGCTCGAATTGCTCGGCGACTCGACAGAACTTCTTTCACTAAACTTATCTCTAAAATTCTGTCTTGAAAACGTACACTGGGGTACGGTATTTATAGAATTTTTCAACCAATGAGATGTTGACACGTTTTGGGATAGTCAGGCCATTTGAAGTTGGCAGTCGCGAGGTCATGAGTTGGCGGTCGCCATGTTTGAAAAGGTTCCAAGAGGCTCTATTGGCGGTCGCCACGATGCAAGTTGGTGATCGCCATGTTGGAGTTGGTAGTCGCCACTTTTGGCTAGGGATTCCAAGAGGTTCTATTGGCAGTCGCCACATTGGAGTTGGCAATCGCCATAAAAAGTAAAAGTTTCCAAAATTCTATTAGCGGTCGCCACGATGGAATTGGTGGTTCAAAAAAATTTCATTGGTTTGATGATTTTAATCATTGAGTTCAAATATCGAGCTTAGATCATTTTTCGAGGATTGTACTGAGGCACCATTCCAACTGTTTTCTTCACCGAATTCAGCTAAGATTGGGCGGGGTCAAATTGGGTGTCTACAATTGCATATCTGTTTTATTTATCCTGTTAATTTAATTTATTCAAAAATTCGATTTTAATTAAAATATTTTATAATAAAAAATAAAATTAAGTTTTTTTTAATTAATTAATTTTAATTAAATAAGAAAACTTTAAATATTTTATTTTTTACAAAATATCACGTTTAAGATTATTTTTTTAAATCGGATATCTTAGAAAAACGTGAGAATTAATTTCAAATTTTGAATTAATTAAATAAAAAAATATTTAATCGAAATAAATTATTCTTTTTCAAAAAATATGGATAAAAAAATAAAATAAATAAATATCTTTAATTACTACCTTAGCTGAAAAGTTAAAGGAAAAACTGTGCATTTATTAAATTTTTTTTGTTATGTATTTAAATATGAAAAGATAGTTTGATAAATCAGAATCTTTGAAATTGTATACATGGAAAAATGCTTGATTCTTTCAGATCGTCTGATTTTTGAAATTAATAAATTTATTTTAATTAAACAAATTTTTATAATCTTAAAAAATATTTTAAAAATCTAAGTGGGAAAGAAAATTTATTCACAGATAAATTCCGCGGTCTCCATCACCAGTTTGTAGGCGATGCAATTAAACCCTGCGTATCTGCAGTAAAGCCTTCCTCCCCAACGGACAGATTAATTGCGGTATCGCCAGTACAAACCTCCTTTAGAAATAATTCTGGATAATTGTTAGTGTAGATCACTTCTCCAACTGAATGGTCATTACGAAACGATTAATTTGGAATTAGATGATAGTTAGCACTTAGTTATATATAATAGTATCTTCTCCAACTGAATCACTGCTATTATATACTGGACCAAAGTTATGTCAACTATTTAATTTTACTTAGTAAGGTTAGTTGCCTAGATACTAAAATTAAAAGAAAATTGGCATGTCTGGTCTTATGAAGGATAGTAGACGTTCTCCCAACAAGGTATGCTATTCTCAAGTTACCAGGCTGCTGGTGAATTGACCATTCTCCTCAAGGCTAAAAACCTTAAAATTTTCCAAGTGTTGGATAATCAACCATTCTCCTCATAGTTTGAACATAGTTTGAAATAGACAAAAAATCTGATGTTAAATAATCATTTGACGCTAAAATAACTCCATTCAACCCTTAAACTAGTAATTCTTAACATTTTAGTCCATAGAGTTGAAATAAAAACCAAGTAATCAAATTTGAAACACTTGCTCAACACTCTCAAATGCATACAAATCATGAATCAATGGCTTTCGGGCTTAACAAACCGGGTATTGTCAACCCACAAAACATTCATCCAAAGTGTAAAAAGAATTACAATTTATAGTAATCAATACACGAAAGATTCTCCTAAGAATTTTGTAATTCTATCAAAAACAACCCAAAGAGGTTTTCACAAACTTATATCTCATTCTACTATCTTCTTTCTACTATCACCTGAAATATTTTATACAACATGAGTTAAAACTCGTAGAAAATAGACTAAAAATGAATAAATACATGATATGCGAGGATGATCATGTGAATGCACAATAAGTCTTTATCTAAGAAACCAAACCTACTTTTTTTTAACAAAATTTCATCTACATTACTGTTTTCTTTATTGTGTAAAACCAACTCTGTTTTAGGTCAACCATCATAAGATCTCGATTCTACCACACACACACGCATACGCACATATCTTCCGATGCTTTCCAAATTCACCCAGCTCGAGGTAGTTTCCATCTCTCGTTAACTCCTATCATAACAACAATCGTATACCTCTTTGGGATCACCATCTTAAGGGTAGGGCATTCATTACAAACCACTTCGGGATCACCATTCGACGGGAGAACATTCATTATAAATCACATCGGGATCACCATCTGAAGGGTAGGACGTACATTATAAATCGCTTCGGGATCACCATTCGATCGGAAGACATACATTATAAATAGCCTCGGGATCACCATCCGAAGGGTGGGGGTGCATTATAAACTACTTCGGAATTACCATCCGAAAGGGAAGACATACATTACAAACCACTTCAGGGTCACCATCCAAAGGAAAGACATACATTACAAACCATACCTCATATTTTCATGATTCACATATTTGGGCTAAATTAGTTTAAAACCCAATCACATCTTTCGTTACTTTCACATTTCACAAAATTCATAAGATTTATACCAAAATCCCAACCCGTGATTTCATGATTCTTCACATTTGACCAAACTTCATAAAGTTTCATACACAAATAGGTTATCACAACTTCTAATTAACTAAAAACATTATCACTTTCATCATTTGAGTTCAACAACCCAAATTTCATTTAAGGTTTAACCCCACCAAAACCCTAACCCTTCATTTTTCAATCAATTCATTTCTAACAATAGCAACATGGTAGATTCACCTTAAATCACCAACAAATCCAAGATCTAGCATGCTTTGACATCAAACCCTATCCTAGGGTTCCAAAAATATAATTTTTTATGATTTTATACAAATCTAACAACAATACAACTCATATACTTGTATTGATCAACAATAGTCATAAATCGTACATCTTAGATGAGTAAACCACAAAGCTCAAGGCTCTAGCAAGCACTGTCATCACAAATCACCAATCGAACGGTGCCAAGGGGGCTTCCAATGCGTAGCTCCAACTTCCAACGGCGTAACATCAAGAGGGGGAGCAAGAGGGATCCACCATTGGAGCTTTAATGGAGCTCAAGAGAGCTACCAAGAGGTTTTTAGGGTTAGGGTTCGTGTTAGAGAAAGAAGAGAACAGGAAAAAGAATAAAAGAAGCTCCAGCCGTGACTTTTTAAAGCCTCTACCGACAATCCGCTCAAGCAGAGTCGTGATTGCTCGAGCAGTCACCGTTCTGCGCGAATCTGAAGAAAAGAATCATATAAAATTTCAAATTTTATCTAAACACCTCAAAACTCGCCGGAACAACCCTCAATAATTATCCTTACGCATTACTAAGCATATAATTAACGTCATCATGATAAAATATTAATTCCTTCACACAATTAAACCTGTTTTCATCTTTCAATTGGGGTCTCTTAACAAATTTTAATTAGACCCTAGAATAAAAAGAAACTGGATCCCCACATATAGGATCAAGAGGCAGCTGATCACATGACTCACCCATATTTTAGGACCACTTGGGATTTTGTTATAGCGTCCATGCCAGGGAGCTAGCTCATCTATTCCATTTAAACATTTTAACTCCTAGCATTGAGAGACAATCGTTTCCCGTATCTTAACCCAATAGTTAACAAGTTTTATATGACATGCTACGATATAAATTAATATATGACAATAAAAAGTACGTCCATCAAAAAAATGAAGTTACTCATGACTCAATATGGAGTATTAGCAGGAATATACAATTAAGCATTTTTCACGATTATCAGATAAACATAAAAATACTGAAGATCTAACATTATATATATGATAAAAATTACATTGCATGCAGTTTAAACATGACACTATGGTATAAAAATGGTGACATGACAAAAACTCTGATTTTCAGATTTATATTATTTAAAAAAAAAACTGATCCAGTGGGCTAAACATTTTCAAGAATTCTAATATTTTTCAAAGAAATACTACCTATCAGGTTAGGCACAAATGACAAAAAGTACCTGGCTAGTCTTAGATCTGACATTGTTGGTAAATTTAGTCATATCATAGAATATACATAATGCCCCATTTAGATAATTTACTTATTAGCTTATTTAGTTTATAAACAGCTAAATAAGTAGTTTCGTTTAGTTTGCCAAATAAGTAAAATTTATCGTAATAAGCAAATAAGTTAATAAGCCAAATAAATAATTTTTAAGCAAGATTTAAGCTAAATATTATTGCTTATTTAAGAAAATAAGTAAAAATAAGCAAATAAGTCACTTAAAAGTCAAGATAGCCAAATAAATTTATTCATTTTTATTTTTATTTATTTCATAATAAATAAATAAATAAATAAACTATTTATCCAAATGGACCAATACTTTTACGGAAGCTATCAGGGTTTAAAAGATAAAACATGAATCTAAATTCTCTTACAGAAATGAAATAAAAATAAGTTCTGTACTAAAAATTGTAATATTTCAAAGTGGATTGTTCAAGATAGGACATTACTGTGTTACTGATATGGATGCAAAGAGGCAACATGGTCCCCATAAATCAATCCACACATCAAATATATATATATATATAGTATCAGTAGTTTCAATTAAAAAGCATAATAAAATTTTTTACTATTTTAACGAAGAAAAATGTTAACTACTGCCCAATGAGCAATGGTTAAGAGGTTTATAATGTATAGATATCTGTGTAAAATGTATTGATATCTGTGAAAGTGGTAGATCCCATACCTAAAAGTGTATTAATATTAAAAAAAATTTATCTTTATTAAACTATTAACCACTACCCAGTGAACAGTAATCAACATTACCCTTTAACAAAAGCACACAAAATATCAAATCAAAACTGAAACTAAACAAAGCATAGTCAAGACCAGCTTAATCATATTTTTAAGCTTTCCAGCCATGCGTGCAAACTTAGATATTTTTAAAATAATATTTTAATATATATTTACAACAAAAATAAGATGCGAGAAGATGAAAAAAAAAGGTACTCAAAAGAGTTGAGGAAACAAAAGGTAAGGACAAGTTGTTTTTATATTTAAAGAAAATAAACAAAAATAGGTGAAAAAATTATTTTCTTGAAAAGCAAACTGAGAAAAAAATTTAGGGAACTAGTTTTAAGAGATGTTTTGTACCTTAATCTTGAAATAAATAGTAATGGAGATAGGTTGACGATGATGATAACTTGAAGAAAAAACTTCTCTCCTTTAAAGAACACCATCAAACCTCCTTTTTCTTCCCTTTTTTTTTTCTTCTTGTTTAAAGCACGCTTTTTTTTTTCTCTCACAACGCGTGCACGCACACACACACAAGTAATTTATAAATTTATTTGTTTATATAAATTTACCTCTTAGTTCTATTTTCTAATAAACAAATAAATTTATCTGTTTGTTCTACTTGTTAGAACATAAATAAATTTATCTTGTCTGCTAGCAAACAGATCTACCCATATTTGATATTTGATACTCTCTCTCTCTCTCTCTCTCTCTCTCTCTCTCTCTCTCTCTCTCTATATATATATATATATATATATATATAAGTCCATAAAGCACACACATAATATATCTTCTATATCTACACAACTATATTTTTGTATCTACATATCTATAGGAGTCGTATGTGTGAGACCTAGTTTCGTTTCATTTTGTGATATATGTATGTTTGACGTGTTTCTTTTCATTATATATATATCCATGATGGTTTATTTATACTTTATTGTCGTAGAACAACATGTGTAGATGTGTTTTACTTTTTTCCAAGTTTCGCTAAGGCTTGTTTATCTAGTGTTTGGATTGAAAAACATGTTTTTGATGCAAGGGTTATTTTTCCAACAGTCCAGTCGACTGGACTGGTTGACCCAGTTGACTGGGTCAACAGTGGGTTGTGTCAGTCGACTGAGTTGTGTCGATTTGGCCTTTTACTCATCCAATAGCCTCCGTAAGTCGACCGAAGGGGAAGGTTCAATCAACTAACCTCCCTTTTTGCCATGTTCTATAAATACCCAGCTCTTGGAGATATTTTGAAAAGCTTTGCTTCTTGCCTATGTTTCCTGTTTCTCTGCCTTCTCTCTCGACTTTTGAAGGCTCGGAGCTTAATTTTTGACGATCCGCTTGTGGATCCTTACTATCCACGTTGTTAGCTTCGCATCCATCCGGACGGATTTTCGTTTCGACAAGGTTCAATTTTTGAGGTTTCGAGTTTTGGCTCACTGAGATAGGATCCTAGACTATGTTGTCTTTAAAGGATGCTACATGCAGTTATAAATTTTTTCACCAGTTGAAATACTTTATATATCATGTTTTATGTTTAAACCTTGTTTATTCGAATAAAAAGAATGGTTTGCGTTTTTCTCGGTTTATCACATGATATTGGACTTGTGCATATCTAGTTTTCAAAGGGTGGTGTTGAAAACGGTGAATTTGTAAAAATCTCGACAAACTATGTTTTGGAGGTTTAGAGCTAACCCTCGGGGTTGAATCTCAGTTTTGAAACATTTGGTTAGAAACGGTGACCATATTTTGAAAATATTTTAAAAAAATTGTTTGATCTCCATGTTTGATGGATGGATCTTTATACATATTTAATGTATAATCATGGAAATATTTTTGTAGTCGAGCTACGGGTTGATTTTTAAATGATTCTATAGATGTACCGGGATAGCGGGTATTTGGCATGAGTTGGCTTTGGTGAAAGTCTGAAATCGTGCATAGAGTAGGTACTTTGTACGTACGGGTTAATCCCCGTAAATTAAGTGGTGGATGCTTTGTACCTTCAGATTTCGGGCCCATAAATTAAGCAGTTACGTTGTGGTCACTCCATATAGAACTTGTCATTACCTTACAGGTCTTAAATGATTCAAGAATAGATAATGGACAGGAGTCTATAGTTGTTACCTCTGTTCTTGTTGTGACAGAGTCGGTACATAGGATTCATTTCTCTTTTTTCGGTGTATGATTTGAGTGAAAAATAGCATTTTGATTACTATTTTTTTTAATTGTTATACGTTATTTGCATTGGTGAATGCTTGGTTTTGAGAATGGAAAACATGAAATTTATGAAGCAAAGCCATTTTAGACTCATGTGGTTGAGTCTACTTGCTATATGATTGCTTATCCTGCTTTACTACATCATTGTCTGTTTTATTGGGTTTCGGCTCATGTAGTGGAATTTATAAAATCTTTTTCAGGTGTTGATGATCATGTGGAGTTGATTTAAAGGTGCCCGCAGTGGTAGAAAGCTTTATTTGGTTTTCCTTTTTGTAATAGATATGTATCTTAGCATATGTTGCCTGTCTGTGAAGGTGTGTCTTGTAAGCCTTGAGGCTATATTTATGCATGTTGGAACAATATGTATGTATGCTGTATTTGAGAGACAAACCTTAGGCACTCTTTTAATTCCAAAGACTGTACTATTTTTGTTTTTGGATGATTGTTAAACCCTATCTTTTTTTACAAAGTGGTGGTTTGGTAGACTTTTCATGTGACCTTAGTTTTTGGGGCGTGACAACTTGGTATTAGAGCTCTAGGTTCGAATACCTAAGCGCCATGGGAAGAGGGTGCATCACCTTGCGAGGATGATTACGTGTGCTTGATTGCATGTGTTTAAGCGTTTTGATAATAGAAGCATGATAGGCTATTGAGTATAATAGTTTGTGAATACATGAGTATGAAGATTGGATCTCAGGATTGATTAGCCTTGCCTTAGGGCATTTGGATTAACAAATTTGGAAGCCAATTTAGAAATTCGTTTAGCCGACGTGTTTTCTAGTAAAGAATCTAAGTAGGTTATCCAAATCGACGCGTCTTTCTTGTCGATTCTCCTTGGTATGTGAGATGTGTTTACATATTAAGTGGCTACGTGTTAGCATGCTTATGTGTTGTCACGCCCCAAACACTAGGGTCACGCGAAAGCCCACCCAAACACCATTTGAGAAAATAAGATTTGTAGTTGGAAAATCATCAACTCAAAAATATTTAACATTTGGATAAAAATCCTCACAATTCAACTCTCATAAACTGTAAACATGCAATCTCATACATGCATAAATATATCACCCCAAGGCGTACAAAACCCGCCTTCTAAAACAGGCATCACATATAAAAGTATATGTCAAAAACAGGAAACTACTGTGAGTCCTCCATCATCTCAAGTATCTAGGTCAACTCCACATGTTCACCTGAAAAGGATTTTACATCAAAATCCTACACCGTGAGCCGAAATCCAATAGAAAACAAACAGTAAAGCTGTAAAGCAGGCTATGCAATAATAAGCATACAGACTCAACCACATGAGTCAAAAAGGTTTTCCTTATAAAATCACAAGCTTTTCATCAGACTAATACGAGTCTCAAAAAGGTTTTATCTCATAAAATTCCACATTTTTCATCCTTCAAACCATGCATATCATCCTAACAGATATCATGCCATAGTTAAAGGAAAGCTGTAAATAAACAGTAAGCTCCACTCAGGCCACTCAGCCGAGGAGAAAGATAAAATGTAATCCTATGTACCGACTCTGCTATACAGATAAAGGTAACAACTATAGACTTCTGCACATTACCCTAGTCCTGAACCACTTAAGGACTGCGAGGTAAAGACAAGTTCTATATGGAGCGACAACAATAAAGCCGCTCACGGGGCACCAGACTTCTTTACGAATTTCCACGACTAATGGATGAAGTATAACCAAACCACGTTTGCGGGAATTAACCCGAGGGACCGTAGCGAACCCACTCTGCACATGTTTTTGGACTTCTACCAAGGAGCAATAAAAGCCCAACTCAAAATCACACACTGTCACGGTATATCTAGGGAGAACATTTAAAAACCCACCGTAGCTCAACTACGAAAACCCGTAAAACAGTTTATACAACACATTTATAAAAAGAGATCCAATCCATCGACAGGGAGATCTAAAACCATTTGCAACAAAACGTTTAAGAGTTGAGACTCAACCTGTCACGCCCTAAACTCCGGCCCACGTGAAACACCATAAACAATCATACATGATACCCAACCCAAGAATACACTCTCAAAAAGAAACATACATGCATTGTATATAAACGCCAAACGGCAACATTACACGGCTCCAACGCCCGTAAAACATGTTATAACATACATGTAACAAAACTAGCAAAAAGAAAGACTACAACTCTTCCACCTCTTCAGTACCTACAGATCAACCAGCGAGACCAGTACCTGAAGAAAAGCAAATCCCACACCGTGAGCCAAAGCTCAGCAGATTCTAAACGACATAAGTAGTATAAGCTAAACATACCCGATAAACGAAGTACAATTTTTGACTATCTTTCAAGCTAGTAAAATAATTTAAAAATAGTTTTAGATCACGACTCACCAGTATTTCAACTCCCGTAGGCCAATAATACAATTTTTAGAAAATTGGTCTATCCGTCCCTAAATGCAATACATGCAATCCATGAACGTGCGCTTCTTCAAGGCCTCGTTTTAGCCTTCAGATATCACACACACACCCGTGCCTCATCAGGATCTCGTTTCAATCCGTCAGATATCGCACACATACACACACCCGTGCCTCATCAGGATCTCGTTTCAATCCGTCAGATATCACACACACCGGCTTCCGCAGCCTACCTCGTTTACCAGCTTTCGCAGCCTACCACACACACCCACCCACGCACATGTGCATCATCAACCAGGATTTACATCTACTGGATCACACATTCATCTAATCCATCTCATACACATATGCAAACCTATAACAGGATTTAAAGCATATAACCATGTATCAACACGACATTCCACAAACCACGTCACATGCTTATAAAACTCTAGGTTTTAAAGCATAAACTACGTATCACATAATGATATCATTTCATGTAATTCACTTATATATTTCGTACATAAATAAACAGTTATAAATATGCATGTAACCATATAAAACCACGTCACGACACCACCCGTCAAAATTGACATCCACTCAAGGGGACAACCCACACGACCACCACTGGCCCAAACACACCCAACACGGTCATCACAGACCCACGA